>JAWRVZ010000054.1:1400000-1445000 GCA_037043235.1 Rhodeus uyekii | reverse complement strand
CTGTCAACATAAAAATGGAAAGAGCAGGAAAGTGCTCCTTAAACCGATGATTTAAGGTCTTTGCTCTCAGTTCCCTCAAACTGAGCCCACCGACAGAGACTGTTCTGATCCGAAGTGAATCTGACAGACGGTTATTTTGAACCGGTTTCACTTCCATCACGTTTCGTCTGGTTGAATCATGAGCCTCACACCCGTTGACCAAACAGGCACATTGTCCACAAAAGTTCATTGCCATCCGAAGTCCATGCCCGCCATTTGGTAGAACTTCAGGTTGTGCGGCTGGTAGAACTCCCTCAGTTTCTGAATGACCTCTGGGTCGATTTTAGGATGCGTTCTGCCTTTGGTTTTGCCCAGACAGTGGGGTTTGCTGCTGCCCTCGGGCTTTTTGAGGCAAGGGAAGCCCTTGGTCTTGTTGAAATAGAAGTGTTTATCCGTGATGATCCTCTGCAGGCCGAGGAAGTCCTGCACGCGGCCCAACTCGCCCGCCGGGTCGCTGATCAGTCGCTCTCCGTGGACGAAATGGATCTGCGAGAGCGGGAAGTAGGCCAGCCATCGCTCCAGGTGCCGGGCATACAGGCCGATGTACAGCGGGCTCCAGAGCGAGTCGATCTGTCCCGCGGATCGGTTCTTAAACGTCAGGCTCTCGAAGCTGGGAATGCCGGGGGTCTTTGAGATGATCTGGGTGTAGTCGGAGATGGCGCGGGTGATGGGGTCTCGCACCACCACGATCAGCTTGATGTCCCGCGACATGCCGTGGATGCGGGCCGGCGTCTCTGGGGTCACGAAGTATCGGGGCGTCTTCTCCATCACGATTTGCCCGTTGAGGGCTTTAGGCATCATGCTCCTGAAAGACAAGGGATGCTTGATTATAGAGATGCTCCATTAATCATTTAAACATCATTCAAACGGCGATTTGGCTCTGTCTGTTTAATCCTTGGCAAGTCCGATCACAATGAATATTCAGATCTTGACCCAGAGAGAGCTGTCGTCATGCTTAGATGTGAAACATCACCACTTTTCATCACACAGTTTCATTACTTCGGTCTGACAATCATTCATATAATAACGGAAGTAATGGGATAAAAGTTTATAGTTCAGATTTAAATATTGATGTTTACAGTAGTGATCAAAATAGAGCAAATCACCTTTTGAAAGTAACTTGACGCTTCAAATTAAGATTGTATCATCACATCGTTACACCAGTAATTACAAAAACACTGATTCATCCAGTAATGAGTCATGTGAAGTCTTTATGAGTGAGTCATTGTATCATTCACTCAAGAGATTCGTTCAGAAACACTGATTCATCCAGTTACGAAACAAGTGAAGTCTTTATGAGCGAGTCATTGAATCATTCACTCAAGAGATTCGTTCAGAAACACTGATTCATCCAGTTATGAAACAAGTGAAGTCTTTATGAGCGAGTCATTGAATCATTCACTCAAGAGATTCGTTCAAAAACACTGATTCATCCAGTAATGAAACAAGTGAAGTCTTTATGAGCGAGTCATTGAATCATTCACTCAAGAGATTCGTTCAGAAACCCTGATTCATCCAGTTACGAAACAAGTGAAGTCTTTATGAGTGAGTCATTTAATTATTCACTCAAGAGATTCGTTCAGAAACACTGATTCATCCAGTTATGAAACAAGTGAAGTCTTTATGAGTGAGTCCTTGTATCATTCACTCAAGAGATTCGTTCAAAAACACTGATTCATCCAGTAATGAAACAAGTGACGTCTTTATGAGCGAGTCATTGAATCATTCACTCAAGAGATTCGTTCAGAAACACTGATTTATCCAGTTACGAAACAAGTGAAGGCTTTATGAGCGAGTCATTGAATCATTCACTCAAGAGATTCGTTCAGAAACACTGATTCATCCAGTTATGAAACAAGTGAAGTCTTTATGAGCGAGTCATTGAATCATTCACTCAAGAGATTCGTTCAGAAACACTGATTCATCCAGTAATGAAACAAGTGAAGTCTTTATGAGCGAGTCATTGAATCATTCACTCAAGAGATTCGTTCAGAAACACTGATTCATCCAGTTACGAAACAAGTGAAGTCTTTATGAGTGAGTCATTTAATTATTCACTCAAGAGATTCGTTCAGAAACACTGATTCATCCAGTTATGAAACAAGTGAAGTCTTTATGAGTGAGTCCTTGTATCATTCACTCAAGAGATTCGTTCAAAAACACTGATTCATCCAGTAATGAAACAAGTGACGTCTTTATGAGCGAGTCATTGAATCATTCACTCAAGAGATTCGTTCAGAAACACTGATTCATCCAGTTATGAAACAAGTGAAGTCTTTATGAGTGAGTCATTTAATTATTCACTCAAATAATTTTAAATAATTAATTCAAATCAAATAAATATTTTTTAAATAGACTGCAGCAATGAACATTTTGTCAGAACCTCTAGTAAATTGGAACAAACAACGCAAAATGCTATTTTGAATATAACAAATATATATATATATATATATATATATATATATATATATATATATATATATATATATATATATATATATATATATATATATATATATATATATGGTTTGTCTATGTTCTTTATGGACTCTCCGGTATATATATATATATATATATATATATATATATATATATATATATATATATATATGATTCATATATCACATATATATATATATATATATATATATATATATACCGGAGAGTCCATAAAGAACATAGACAAACCATATACTGTAATTTTAATTCATGCTTCACTGGCATATACTTGTTTTTGTTATCCTAAATTACATGTTGTGAGGATGTTTTTTATCCTAAATTACACAAAGAACAATTACATTTGAAATATTTTTAATACATCTAAACACCAGAGTTATAAATGTTAACTAAAGCTAAAACCATACAAAAATATTTTCATTACTTGAAATAAAACTTTAAAATGAAAACTTTAAAATGATTCTCTGACCTCTGAGTTCTTAACAGTGTAAAAGTAAAATAAAATATGAAGAAACACTATGATCGTAAACAAGCACTGCTAAATACTGTTGGTGATGTAATGAGAGGAATTAGAGTTAGGAGAGCAGATTGACTTTTCTTTGGCTGCCAGCATGAATCTTGTGTTTACACAGATCAGTTTTATTGATCATCTCGGCCGGAGCACCTGAGCTAACGAGGTGCCGCGCTTCTGTCCTCCAGCCACACGCTCCACTGCGTCTCTGATTGGCTGTAAATGAGAAGTCGGGCGGCTCTGAATGTGCATCAGTGATGCAGCCGGCATCAATCACACCGGGAAACCAATGCAGTGCATGCGTGTCTTTCTTAGCGTCGGCAGATGGGACTCGTTTGTTATAAGTGGCTCGTCGGCCCACCGGCTTTAATGGTCCACCTGCACCCCCGCCTGCCTTCCAACACCAGCACATCTCACGTCTGTTACAGGACCACAAGCCCCTCCAGCCGGCAGATCCTAACCAGAAACATGCAAAATGCCAGAACAGAGAAGCAAAAAACGACATCAGCTGAGTCAAATGATTGCAATTGCTTTCCTGTGTGTCTAACAGTAGAGAGCAGCGCTTGCAACATCAAGGTCATGGGTTCGATTCCCAGGGAAAGCAAGAACTGATTAGAATGTCAATGTGTTTCTTGAATGCGATGATAAAAGTGTCTGATAAATGCCTGAATGTGAATATATGATGACTCATGAATGAAAACATAATGCAACTTCAGAACTCAAAACCAGTTTGGAAACTTTCTCGTTCATGCAAAAAACATCTATTGAGACTAAACAGCAAAAATGCCTGCATGAGCCATGACAACAATAATCAATTTGTAATATGTTTCCTTATAATAAGAGCGATTTTTTTTATGAATGCATATTTTTGTGTTATTTGTACTGTATGACGTAACAAGTTTTATTGGTGTTACGTATACTCAAGGATTAAGGAAGGAAGGAGTTGTTTTGATCGTGGAATTCATTGTGAATTTCAAATTTTGATTTCTCCTATAATGTGACGATACAAAGAAAAAGTAAAGCTTTGAAAGACAAGCTGGATTCACTCATCAAATCCTTCCTTACGGAAACAGTGAATAACAGAAAATGTCTTGATCTGAACTTCAGCAATTTGGTGAACATCAAAAAGTTGATAAATCCATGATTGCAAGGCCGCACACATTCACACGTCTACTATTATACATTCATCACCTATTATTCATAAATTCGCCCGTGTTTTTCTGTCTCCCTTTGGAAATGTGTATTTAACAAATATGAACCAGAGTTGAAGAACACTTTCTCACGGCCTGCTCAATTTCTCTGCATTATAATTCTGTAAATTTCACTTCCTGTCATTCCAGTTCAGCTTCCTGTGGGTGTGGCCAATGCAAATCAAACGAACGGGGCGTGTCTTAAAGGTGCGAGAGAGAAAAAAAATCACGGAGCCAAAGAAACAAATGATGATTTACCATTTATTGCAATTTCTTTCTAATGATAAAGTGTGTTTTGAGTTGTTTGATTAATAAAATGCACTCAAAATTACAATTTGAAAGAAAACAAAATTAATTACAACTAAAATCCATAAAGTGATGAAGTGAATCGCTTTCTGTAGTCCTCCAATTGTAAGTCACTTTGGATAAAAGCGTCGGCTAAATGAATAAATGTAAATGATGGAACTTTAAGAGTTTATCGGGGCAGCAAGGACAGCATTTAAATGGATGACGCTCGTAGTCGTTTCATCGTGTTTTGGTTTGGTTTCCCCGTTTTATCCGTGTTCCTGCTCACAGTTCGTTTCCCTGATTGTTGATTACGTTGCACAGCTGTTTCTAGTTGTGCGAATTATCCTGTTCTGTGCGTTTCCTCTGTTCGTTGTCTGGCAGTGTCTTGTTTGAATGTGGTAACTTTCTCTTGCATTGATTCTTTGGATTAACGATTAAAGATCAGTTTCTGCAACCACCCATGACAGGAACAAAAGAGGAGGAGCACTGCATGTGATTCAGAGACGCAGTTGGGATGAAGTCACACTGAGGACACGTTGCCTCTGCTGTCCTTCTCCGGGGACAGACTCCAATCGCTGTGCCAATCCCCAGACCTCTCTGCACCGTCAGTGACTTCATTTGAGAAAGCACTTAGCCTAAAGACTTCCCTCTTTACCTCAGACTATTGTGGGGCCAGTGAGTCTATTAGGTGCCGCCATTAATTATTCACTCGCTTCGAGGTTCAGTCCAGATAATGCAAGGATTTCTGATGTCCGCTGGTGATTCAGCTATTACAGGATTCAGAGAAATGTGTTCAGTAACATTGAATATTATCTTATATTAAAACCTTATTAAGTAGCTTATTAATCACCTTTAATTATTATTTCAAAAAGGGGGGGAAAAACTCAAATATCTGAAAAAACGTTAGTCCACAGATAATTATGAGTCAAGTCTCTATAAATATCAGAAAATGTGACGTTTTATGGCAAGGAAAGGTTAGTTCAGGTTGTAAAATGTGCTCATGTGGTCAAACTCAGTGATATTGTTATGAATATGAGCTCCGCGCTCCCCTCTCTGGCCACCATAGGAGCTCACATATATACTGACACTACACTACACACTACATTTCCCAGAAACCCACACACTGGACTGATTGCACACACCAGCTGGACTCCATTATGACTGTTTGTCACCACAGCTGTATACCATCACCTGGACTATAAAAGACTCCTTTATCCACACACACACCGCGAAGTCTTGATTAGCCGTGGTTGTCAATTCTGAGCGTTATTATTCCAGTCTGTTTATCCTGTTACTGATTCTGCCTGTTTGATGGTGTTCTGCCTGCCCCGACCTGTGCCTGGAATATCGTTTGTGATTGATATCTGCCTGTCTTGACCACTCGCCTGATTTACTGTACCTGAAACTGTCTGCCTGCCTTTCTGACCCCTGCTTAGATTTTCGATCACGTATGCTCTCTGTTTGCCCTGACCTTCTGCCTGTACGACCATTCTTAATAAAGACAAGAAATCGGATCGCTGCCTGTGAGTCACCCTGTGTTACAGATATTTATGAATAGTTAAAAAAATACATGTTTTTAAATTCATCTATACTAATAGAAATATATATTAGCGATTAGCTATGGGGGGGGGGGTCGCGTTGCACGTGGATCGCATGAACTCAGCGCATGCGGAGTGAACAAGGTACTATCATTAGTCACGAGATAACCATGTAAAGTGCCGAATTTGTCCCTCTTTTGTGCTCGAGATATTAGGGTTCGGCGACATAAAATAATCAACATTCCCGAACACACAAGTAGACCTGTTCGCCTCCGTAGAAACGACCCATTGTCCTCTATGGTTTCTCTATCCCATCCAGCCTCTCTCAGGATTGTTGACAACCGAGATTGTTGAGACCATCCTCCACTCCTGACCTCCCTCTACAAGGAAGCTGTACGCCTTGAAGTGGATATTCTTCACTTCTGGTGTAGCATGAAGCAGGTGAACCCAGTTACCTGTCAGATTGGCAAAGTGCTGGAGTTCCTGCAAGAAATAAATGACCAGGTACCTCTGGGTGGCATGTCTATTGGCAGGGACCCCGTAGTCACATGCTTCCTCCGTGGTACCATCAGGCTGAGGCCTACAGTACAGACCAAGGTTCCTACTCCAGGGTCCAGGGTCTGTCCCAGGCACCCTTTGAACCTCTTGAAGATGTTCCTCTTAAGTTTCCTTCCTAAAATAATATTTTCGGATTAGCCATCACATTGCTAAAAAAAATTGGGGACATACAAGTGCTTTCTGTAGCTCCCTCCTGCCTTGAGTTTATGCCTGGGATGGTAAAAGCCTTCCTCCATCCCAGGCCAGGCTATGTACCTAAAGTGCCCACTCATGTGGCTCGGTCCATTGTACTGCAGGCCTTCTACCCTCCCCTCTTCGGTGACCAGGACCAGGAGTTTAAAAATAAGGTCCAGACACTTACGTCCATAGGTCTTCCACTTGGCGGTGGGGTGCGCGCATGCGCGATTGTTCAAAAACACCTCCTCACCGCCAAAGCTACAGCGCCACAGCCGCTTGCAGCCGCTCATGGACCATTCCGTGAATTCGAACCGGGGGTTGGGGACCACTGCTCTAAGCTACCGACACCGGTTTCCAGTGCACCTTTATCAACCTGGTTCGTGACGTCACCGACTTGTGGCTGTCACTCACACTCGTCGATTGATCGTTCGATCGTTTACATAGTGCTTCACAAGATATCGTCAAGTTATTCCCCAAAGCGTTCGAACGAGCATCTCGTTCCTTCTTCAGGGAACTATGACGTTATTTGGTGTTAAATGTAAAATCTGTTATTGTGATTCAGTGATGCAAGTTACGAAATGTAATATATCGGACCAACGTTATTATTACTGATGCTGATAACATAGCAAAAGTAACATATATTGGTCAATATCAATATGGCCGGAAATTCATGTATTGCTAATATATACAAATAATAGAGTATTTATCTTTATATTTTTAAACATTTATGAAAATAGAGTAACAATGACTCAAAATGTAAGGAAAAGCACCAACATTCATTTAAAACAAGTTTTGTTAAGACCATAAAAACCAAAATGATTAGAAAATGCATGTTTTTTTGTACTTTTCTCTATTGACACTAATGTTGATGTAAATGTAAGTATAAGTCTTTTTTTGAGTCTTCATTTCATTCAAAGAAAAGCAGCAGGAGTTTAATTCAGATTCTCCTGGTTTTCACTGTGTATTGAAGAGAACAGAATTCTCCTGATCCAGGACAGGTGAGTGTGTTTGTAAGACGCTCACGGAACAGAAAGATCAATGTAAGTGATATGGATTGTGTGTGAGCTTTGAAGCGCTTCATTGTTTCGCCGGATCCCAGGAGCCGCCGCTGCTCTCCTCTAATTGCGGCTGCGTTTATCCCGGTCGCTGCGAGATGCACTGAATAAGCGGCCGGTGCCGTGGGTATTGATGCTAATGCGGGTCTCAGCTGGTGCGGCGGCAGCTGGAGTTTGTAGATGCGGCTCATCAGCACACAAACAGATGTGAGGCAATTACCCGCTCCTGTCCGGCACAGCAATGCATGCCATGAGAATATTCCCATTCCAATAAAACGGCATGATAAAGACTTTTAGAAACGCTGGCTTACAAATAAACACCTCTCACACACCTGGGCGCTCACAGACAGGTGTGTTACGTATCCCACACTGACCAGTGTGTGTCTATATAGAATCATGAATCAGCAGAACTGCTGGACTGATGATAATAAGATTCACTTTTTGATCATCAAATCACAGAGTCTTCTGATTCAGCACAACTGATTTCAACACTGATTTTAATAAATGTTTGTTGAGCATCAAATTATCATATTACAATGATTTGTGAAGATCATGTGACACTGAAGACTGGAGTAATGATGCTGAAAATACAACTTTAATCACAGGAATAAATGACACTTTACTATATATTCACATAGAAAACAGCTGTTTTACACTGATATAATATTACACTGTTTTACTGTATTTATCTTCTAATCAATTCAGCTTTAATCACAGGAATATGGATGTTTTTTGTTAAGGATGTTTTTAAAAAATATATAAAAATTGTTTTACATACCAGAAGTTGATATTTGACCAAGAATAAAATATTAAATATTGTACGTGTGTGTGTGTGTGTGTGTGTTGGGCCCAACCATCCGTTTCTTTGCATATAGAGGTCATTAAAGAGGCAGTCAGTTGTAACTGCTCTGTCCACTTCCCAGAAACATCCATCATGAAGGGCCGCAGACGCCAGATCCCCTTCACTGTCCCCTGAGGGCCCTAATGAGCAGCGGATCACCAGCGCACCATCAAGCCTCATGCTGATTTCATAAAGTACTGTATGCTTATGCCAAAACACACACCTAGCCAAAATAAACACGCATGAACCAAAGCTTCTCCTGCATTCTGCCATTTTCACACTATATGATATAATAACTGACCATCAGATGTGGATCTCTAAGCATGAATCATGTTTGCCTTCTTTGTTTGTTTGGAAACACACGTCTCTCATTCTCCTCTGTTAATACCATCATCCCATCCAGCACTTTCCTGATGAGTCTGTGCCCTTGTGAAGTAGATGCACTGCTCATATTGACAGAACATTAATAATTGAAGCGTCAGAAGAGCTGCTCTCGGGACGAGGCCATGAATCGCTATAAAGGCATGTCTGGATTCTGCATCACACGGGCAGGAATGCTCTCAAACGGCTCTACGATTAGCAATGCAATTATGTTTTTGGCGTTTAAACATATGCACGTTAAAAAAGCAAACGTCTCGCCAGGATCAAGGTTTGGCTTTGAATTTAAATGGCCGTTTTAATGACCGATCCATGAATTGCAAATGAGTTCTCATAATGCGATGACATCACAGCCAGAGTTCATTCCTGAAGGAAAACACAACGGATGGCTCCAGGAAATCGGGCAGGCGAGTTCAGCTTCTGCTGAATCAATGTATCGATGTTCGTCAGACATCAGAAACTGCAGATGTGTGTTTGAGAGTGTCACACACACACAGATCTCTGATATTCTCTGACTGACACCCCATGGATTTCTTTAAAGGAAAGTGGCAGTATCGGCGTTTGAAACGTGAACTCGGAGCCTCAGCAGAATAAAAGCTCTTGCTAATTGTAACTGAATCTCCAGCTGACGGTTTAATGGCGGCGTGACGTGAAGGTCAAGCGTCGCAGAAACACACACTCCATGTCTCTACACATCTCATCTGTGCTTTACTGCCATTTGTTTCTGTAAGATCTGTATTGAGATTGAACCCCCCCCCCCCTTTGTGTGTGTGTGTGTGTGTATGTGATAGTGTGTGTGTGATGGTGTGTGTGAGTGTGTGAGTGAGAGTTTCTGTGTGTGTGTGTGTGTGTGTGTGTGTGTGTGTGAATATGTATATGTGTGTATGTGTGAGAGTGTGTGTGTGTGTGTGTGTGTGTGTGTGTGTGTGTGTGTGTGTGTGTGTGTGTGTGTGTGTGTGTGTGTGTGTGTGTGTGTGTGTGTGTGTGTGTGTGTGTGTGTGTGTGTGTGTGTGAGTGAGTGTGAGTGTGTGTGTGTGTGTGTGTGTGTGTGTGTGTGTGTGTGTGTGTGTGTGTGTGTGTGTGTGTGTGTGTGTGTGTGTGTGTGTGTGTGTGTGTGTGTGTGTGTGAGAGAGAGAGAGAGTGTGAGTGTGTGAGTGAGAGTTTGTGTGTGTGTGTGTGTGACTGAGTGTGTGCGTGTGTGAGTGTGTGAGAGTGTGTTTTCTGCAAGATCTGAATTGAGATCCCCCACACCCAACAGATTTAATCTACTCTTGATAACAAGATTAATGGCCGTTGCATTAGATCTGCACACGTCAGACTCCAGGATCTTCTCTGCAGTTCCTCTGACCGTATGAAGTCCCTGACACACATCATTACACTCACACACTCACACTCGCTGGAACATGTGACTCAGGTTAAAGATCAATTGACAGGTTTCACAATAATGTCAAGTGTCCCGTCTTGCTGTGAGGTCCATCTGCTCTCGGAGAGACGACAGTCTGCTGTCCTCTGAGAGGAAACACACACACACACACACTCACACACTCACTCACTCACACACACACACACACACACACACACACAGGAATATCATCACAATATGACTACAGGCAAACGCTCACATGACAACCGTTCGTTTCTCAAGAGTTAACGAGGACAGCAATGATCAATCAGAGGTTGAGTTTCAGCGAGAGCAACGGTACGATTAAACGTGAGACTTTACTGAGACTCCGATTGGCTTGTCGATCAAACTCTCACTCTGTTTTCTGGACAAACACATGAATAATGAATTGAGACGAGGAATGAAGGTCCCTCTCTGCTCTTGAGATAATTCCGCCTGTTCTAATGAAGCGGCACATATTTCAGAGTTCTGCATGTGAAGCAACATCTGGCAGCGGTGCAGAGATGATTAACTCGCATGCAGACGCACTTCAGCCGATTGCACAGGCCAGATGGCTTTATTTCTCTCACTCAAACCTTTATGAATATTGTGTTGTATTGATACAACACTTCATCAAATAACACACTTCTGTTCATCACAACCAGACTGTCGGGTCACACCGAGGTCACACACACTTCAGGACAGAAGCAGAAGAAGTTTACATTTATGCAAAGGAATACAAAGAACGGAACAGCTTTCCTGTGTGTCTAACAGTAGAGAGCAGCGCTTGCAACATCAAGGTCCTGGGTTCGATTCCCAGTGAAAGCAAGAACTGATTAGAATGTCAATTTGTTTCTTGAATGCGATGATAAATGCGTGTTTCTGCAACACACGCTCTTGATCTGAACAGAAACGCTGCAAAGTTGCACCACTGTTTGAAAAATATAAGTATACTTTAAACTCAATTTACACTTTACTGTTGCAATTGCAATTTTATGTTTTCCACTGAACTATTTTGTGCTCGTCTGTCATTTCTGACCAAAACATTAACATTTTGCTTTTCAAATATTTTGCTTTTTACCATCGAAATGGTACGAAACTTGGTGTCAAAAATCATGGATTTGCTTCAAAAATGTACCTGAAAAACATAGTTACACTTGAACAGGAGGCGGCAAATTTGATAATTTCTTCAGATTTTCTCACAGTTTTAGACTAAAATGTGTTTTGCAAAATACATATTTCATATAAAAATGAAAAATTGTGCTCTTGAAACTTATTGAACCCTTATTCAAACTTTTTTCCTCAGCGTTTATGAACAGCTCAAACTTCAGTCTGTGATCCAGAGCCTTCAAGATATACGAGAGTTAAAGTCAATTTCATTTTCAGGTCTCTGCTCAAAAAGTGAATAAATAACTAATGCATTAATATAATTTACCATAAAACACAAACCATTATCAAACAAAAATGTATACAATAATTTGCAGTTTCTCTCTTTTTTTTTTGTTGCTCTTGCCATTGTTATCCTGTTAAATCCTCTTTATTGGAACCAACGGTTCATTTAAAGATCCATTTCCATTGCTCAAAATAAAAAGTGTTTCTTTGAAGAATTAATCAGTGAAATTTCAGAGTCACTGAATTTACACTCACACTCATTTATCAGATGCTTTTATCATCGCATTCAAGAAACACATTGACATTCTAATCAGTTCTTGCTTTCCTCGGGAATCGAACCCATGACCTTGATGTTGCAAGCGCCACTCTCTACTGGTTACCAAGCTACAACTTTGCTGATATTCTCCTGAATCTGATATAAATATAAATCTGATGAAGAGCATCGCAAAATCTGTAAGTTTATAGTCGCATGCGTGATGTTCTCGCGCGCGTTACCTGTACCAGCCGAGTCCGCGCGCGTAGTGCCGGTCGAAGAAGTGCGGTTCGGATCCGAGCGCGCGGATGTCCGGATGGAGCCGCAGGAACTCCAGGAGCGCGCGCGTGCCTCCCTTCTTCACGCCGACGATGAGCGCGTGCGGGAGTCTCCGGGTGGCGCTCCAGTCTCTCGCGGAGCTGTTGGCGTCCGCGCTGTCCTCTCCCACGCGTCCCGGCGCGCAGCATCCCAGCAGCAGCAGGAGCAGCACGGACACGCAGGTGAGGCTAAGCGAGAACATGACGGCTAGTTTCTGCACGAGTCTTCGCAGGTCCAGCGGCGCGGCGGTGAAGGTTGCCATCCCTCTGAGGACGCCATGCTCTTCAGGACTTCAGGCGCTTCGCTTTGGCCAGCTGGACCGCGCGCGCGTCCCGCAGCGGTGCCGAACTCATCCCGGCTCTCATTCCCTGAGTGAACATCCCACGCGCGCGTTCACTGTGTCACAGAGAGACTCGCGTCTCCACGCCTGACGCGCGCAGCGCGGTGTCCATGAGCGCGACGGTCCTGAAGCTGAAAGCGCGCGCGGAGCTCCATCTGTCTTTGATTGGAGAGTGAGGGATGAAGGAGGGATGAAGGAGGGGTTAATGCTGCTCTGCTGAGACCTCAGATGATTGGCATGGGGTGAAACATGGCATGCTCTCACTCACACTCGTGCGTTTATCAGACGCTTTTATCCAAGAAACACATTGACATTCTAATCAGTTCTTGCTTTCTCTGGGAATCGAACCCATGACCTTGATGTTGCAAGCACTGCTCTCTACTGGTAGACACACAGGAAATGAGCTTCCATCACGTGATGTGCATGAAAATGCTCTGCTCATAATAGCAATAATTAATAGGTTTGTCCCCCTATTAAAAAAGTTCACCTGAATCATGTAAAATTAACATATTTCATCGGGACTGGAGCGACACGATACTGGTTTTCTGATGAACACCCAAACACGGCATTAAAGAACAGATGAGCATGAGACGGATGATCTGGTTTGCTGACAGCCTCGATCAGACACTCAGCGTCTCTGTAAGCGTTTCAGGTGCTCTTGAGCTCATAATTGGCTTGGCATGTGTCCGGTTATCCGAGCGATGAGGACAGAGTTCAGCTCTCATCCGCACAAACATTGTTATTTATCATTAATGTACGGTTTCATCCCTTCCAGCAGAGCTAATACCATATCAAATAAACACTCCTGATATTTATTGCATTACACTTAATGATCCTTCGGCATCATGACATCATCATCAGGGTAAATGCATTACGTGGCCATTTTGTGGTGATTTGTCTGGTTTATGTTGTGATTTATTTCTCCTGTCTTCCAAGTGCAGATGTGGCCGGGGTCAAAAGGTCACTCTTTTTAAAAGAGCCGTGCTTTACTCGCTCTCCAAATGCTGCTGTGCTTTAAATCTATACTAATACCATACAGCATCATGATAATGACAGTATAACAGTGATGCAATACATTGCAAATATGGTAGTCATGTTTGTTTTAGATGCTTTTCCACTGTTTTGTCTGTATGATCATTATGTCTTAATAATAATACAGTTTGCATGAAAAAAAATCTTATGCAGCAGAAATAATAAAATTGTTTATTTTGATTTATATATGTATAAAATCAAAAATCAACAAGTATAAATAAATACTAAATTGAAATAATACATACACATACATATATATATATATATATATATGTGTGTGTGTGTGTGTGTGTGTGTGTGTGTGTGTGTGTGTGTGTGTGTGTGTGTGTGTGTGTGTGTGTGTGTGTGTGTGTGTGTGTGTGTATTATTTCAATTTAATATTTATTTATAATACATTTTATAAATAAATATTAATATATGATATATTATAAAATGGTATATCTATATTTAATTTCTCTCTCTCACACACAAACGCACACTGTATATGTGTGTGTAAAATTAAATAGCTAAAGAAAAGTATATATTAAATATTAAAATCCATAATTCCTGATTATATAAATATTTAATGTTTAAAATTGTTATATATATATTGTTTTAAATATTTCTTATTGTTTAATAATAAATATTATATAGCCATATATTCTATATTAAATGTCTTTAATATATTTTAAATATAATAAATATAAAAAATACTAAATAAAATGAAAAACAAATTGTGTTTAATACTGTTTTAAATACCTTATATGTATTTATAATGAGTATTATGATTGGTTTTATATATATATATATGTATGTATGTATTCTTTATTTAAATTCTCTCTCACACACATACACATGTTGTTTGATTAAATATCAACAACAACAAAAAGAATGTGTTATATTATTAAACAAATAATTTAAATATATTTAAATTGACCTAAAAAGTGTCACTGAGCGCCGCCTCTGCCAGTCCTGCTCGCGTCTCTGCCTGGATTTACCTGTTAGTTTGATCAAATGAACTTGTTTTCCAGGTTCAGAGAACAAGGTCGCTCGAGTGCGTCCGAGCAATCGCACGTCTTCAGTGTGAGTCCAAGAGCAGATTGTTGGATGATGAAGTATCCATCTATAAACTGTGACCCGGGGTCAGGGCCAGTGAGCAGCAAGACTGATTTATTTCCTTCAGGCTAGAAAACAGAGTTTTCATGAAAGTATAATGAGCAGCAGAGCTTTATTAAGCGTGCGGAGCCATACCTGCATGGCTCGCATTCTTCACATCTTCACATAAGAAATAATTGCTTTGCTTGCTGGCTGACTTTCATTTTATGCTGCGTGTAGGCAATGCACGGCCAACAAAACTCCGCTTTCTGAGAGATGTGCTGTTGTTCGTGTCAAGAGGCAGTAAGATAAAGTTGCAAACTAAACCTCTCAATCTTCTGAAGTATGAGCGGCCTGCCATAGACTGAAACTGCATTAGAATAGTCTATAATTCATCCTGGATTAATGTTGCATGCGACACGCATGAGAAACACTGAGCGCGTTCTGATCATGTCGCAATCAGTGAGGGAATCAAATATAATGTCTGCACTGAAAATGCAAAATACAGGCTTGAGATAAAAGCAAGATTTCTGATTTTCATATCATTTTCCTCTGCTTGGATTACAGTTTTATTTATGCATTTGAAAACTTATATTACATTCATCAGACACTTTTATCATCGCATTCAAGAAACACATTGACATTCTAATCAGTTCTTGCTTTCCCTGAGAATCGAACCCATGACCTTGATGTTGCAAGCGCCACTCTCTAAAGTTAGAGCTGCTTGTTTTTCATGTTAAAATGATTTTTTAACATGAACAGATGCACATTAGTGAGTCATGCATAAATGAATCATCACGGCTCATAATGAACAGGCAGTTTGAAAACTTTCTCCGAGTCATTTGAGGGAAATCACTGAAGGAAAGACGAAGTGCTGCATGAATTAACCAATGCATTGGCATCTCCAACTCGACAACATGCAATATGGAAAAGCAGCTAAAAACAAACCGACAGGCTGGCGACGCGTGCGCTTAATGACGGGCCGCATTAATATTTCAGATGTGCGGCTCTCATGTCATGCATTACTGAAGCGTCCTTGCCGCCGTTTGTTGTCCCCTGTAGGTCTGCACTGCCGCAGAAAAAAGCTTTAAGGGACAATTCACTTCAAATTTAAACTCTGTCATCTTTAGACAACTTTAACATGTCGTTCCAAGCTCGTCTGAGTTTGTGGAACACAAAAGACAAATTGGGAAACATTTCCTGGATGTCAAGTTTTCTGTGCAAGCACTGAAATCATAGTGTCTGTAAATATAAAATGGTATTTTGTGCTTTTAAAGAACATGCTGGGTTGTGAGTAAGAGGTGTGAGGCGGATTATCAGTACCTTTCTGCAAGGAAGCAGTCGGAAACAGGAAGGATGCGTGATGAAGGATTGCACTGCTGGAGCTGAAGGAGGACAGACTGCGCTTTAACCCTGTTATCTGCTGTTGCTCAAGCTTCTACCTGTGCTCGTTAGAGTTAATCACCTCACTCATCCTGTGAAGCTCAAAACCCGCTTAGGTTGAAAGCCAGATTAGAAGGCACTTTAATTCAGAGCTGAAGATGCTTTAGTTTGTGGCGTCAGAAGATTAAACACCTATTCTAACATGCAGACCTTCGCTGGAAACACCTCACGACTCCGTGCCGATAAACACAAACTCAATGCACGTTCAGTGTTTATTAAAAAACAACATGACATGATTTCAACAAAGCGTTGATTTATTCTGTCACTGAATGACTGAGATTTGTTAAGGACATTGTCAAACAGTTGTTTGTTTTCGCCACAGAACAATATTTTAAAAACCTTTTAATCTCACAATCGCGAGTTTACAGCAGAATTCATAAAAGAAAGGACAAGTTATTTTTAGGTATAAAAAGTCTAGTTAATATCATGGTGTATTGTAATTTAGACTAAATTATTTTTTGTTTGTTTGTTTACAGTAACAAAAATGTTAAATTAAATTGTAGACATAGTATAAAAGCAACATATCTGCAGAATAAAATATTTAACTTTTGTTGTGTTGCAAAAATAAATCATTGAATGTAATACCCATTATCTAATACTATCATTATTTCTACGCACTATGAATGTTTAATAGAAGGAAAAAACATTAAGAAAACATTTGCACAACTTAATGGGAACGTTAGCGAGACGCTGAGAATGTAGTTTGAGAAAGAGAGAGAGAGAGAGAGAGAGAGAGAGAGAGAGAGAGAGAGAGAGAGAGAGAGATTACTACCTGCTGAATGTCTGACCTGATTCCCTGTGAGCAGAACACATCTGGTATCGTTGTTTAATAAGACTGTTGTAAATAGTGAGGATTACGGATCACTTTAGGGTGGGGCTAAAACATCATGACAACAGAGCTGTTATCCCTCATTAATCTGTCTGTATTTGTCCTGAAAACTCTGCGGGATTAATGAGCGTTGAGAAATGCACCGGTAATCCGCTCCTTTGTTGGCGTCACCTTTCCTGCTGTGCGAGATGGCACATAATTCCAGATCACTTCCTCTGGATTAAAAATATAAGTGTGTCACTTTCAGAGACATTGTTTTGTTCGATTCAGAGTGTCTGTTCTGCCCAAATTCAGTCACATCTGTTTCACTTAGAGAAACATAAAAAATAATGACAGCCATGGGAGTTGTTCTCATCCAGTAGAACAACTAAACTCTGCCTTAGAATAAAGGCTTTCTCTGGTTCTAGACTCACTTTTAAAGAACCCTTTATGTCAAACAGCTCCTATATCAGGAGAAGGAGCTTACATTTCATTTGTGTTGTTTAAAATGTTTTTGAATATTCTTTCTCTGATAAAGTCTCCAGCTGATCCTTAGAGCTCTGTCACAAGGACTGGTTGCAAGACAAAGGCAACTCAACTCAACTCTGCAGATCAGAAGCAGAACAACCAACACAAGACAGTGACCTAAAAGAAACTCAGGGCTTAAATACAAAAGAGTAAGAGAGGCAAATTAACGAGACACCTCTATCAGTCACATCAGTTACATGTCATATCAGTTACAATCAGTAACCAAGGTGACATATAGGTGTAGGGAAACTAAGTTAGCAGCAGAACATGAAACTGAAAACTAAAAACAGAACTGTGACAGAATTCTCTTCTCCCAACAGGAGCAGCCTCATACTGTACGTAGGTATGAGTCTGTCAGCAACTGGAGCCTTCACTGGACTCTGGTCAGGGGCTGTAGAGCCATGCTTTCAGTTGGTCAGGGGCTGGAACCATCACTGGATGGGCTCTGTTCAGAGGCTGGAACCATCACTGGATGGGCTCTGGTCAGGGCCTGGAACCTTCACTGGATGGGCTCTGGTCAGGAGCTGGAACCGTCATTGGATGGGCACTGGTCAGGAGCTGGAACCTTCACTGGATGGGCTCTGGTCAGGAGCTGGAACCTTCACTGGATGGGCTCTGGTCAGGAGCTGGAACCGTCATTGGATGGGCACTGGTCAGGGGTCTGGAACCTTCACTGGATGGGCTCTGGTCAGGGGATGGAACCTTCACTGGATGGGCTCTGGTCAGGAGCTGGAACTATTACTGGATGGGCACTGGTCAGGGGTTGGAACCTTCACTGGATGGGCTCTGGTCAGGAGCTGGAACCATCACGGGATGGGCTCTGGTCAGGAGCTGGAACCATCACTGGATGGGCACTGGTCAGGGGATGGAACCTTCACTGGATGGGCTCTGGTCAGAAGCTGGAACCATCACTGGATGGGCTCTGGTCAGGGGCTGGAACCTTCACTGGATGGGCTCTGGTAAGGGGCTGGAACCTTCATTGGATGGGCTCTGGTCAGGGGCTGGTAGCTTCACTGGATGGGCTCTGGTCAGGAACTGGAACCATCACAGGATGGGCTCTGTTCAGCGGATGGAACCTTCACTGGATGGGCTCTGGTCAGGGGCTGGAACCTTCAATGGATGGGCTCTAGTCAGGGGCTGGAGAGCCATGCTTTTAGTTGGTCAGGGGATGGAACCATCACTGGATGGGCTCTGGTCAGGGGCTGGAACCTTCCCTGGATGGGCTCTGGTCAGGGGCTGGAACCATCACTGGATGGGCTCTGGTCAGGGGCTGGAACCTTCCCTGGATGGGCTCTGGTCAGGGGCTGGAACCATCACTGGATGGGCTCTGGTCAGGGGCTGGAACCATCACTGGATGGGCTCTGGTCAGGGGCTGGAACCTTCAATGGATGGGCTCTGGTCATGGGGCTGGAACCTTCAATGGATGGGCTCTAGTCAGGGGCTGGAGAGCCATGCTTTTAGTTTGTCAGGGGATGGAACCATCACTGGATGGGCTCTGGTCAGGGGCTGGAACCTTCACTGGGCTCTGGTCAGCAGCTGGAACTTTCACTGGATGGGCTCTAGTCAGGGGCTGGAACCTTCACTGGATGAGCTCTGGTTAGCGGCTGGAACCATCACTGGATGGGCTCTGGTCTCTGCATTGAGACCTGCCCAGAAAAACACACAGCGGCTGTTTTCATCATGATGTACAAAAGGAACCAAATACCTCTGTGCGTGAGCCTCAAGGGACAGATTCCCCTGGGCGAGGAGGAGAATTCTTACTGTTGCAGGAGCCGTGATTTCAGTCGGTCTGTCCTTCTGTCACAGGGCTGATTACAGAACGAAGGCAGGATCTAAATGCGGTAGTTACTTCATCTTAAACTTCTTAAACAACCTCAAAACAAATCACTGTCTCAAAAGAACAGAACAAACAACACTAACAAGGACAGACAGTGCAGTGAAAGAAACACAGCAAGCAAAGAAAGATTAATATTGTAGCTTGTCTATTAGTGATGCACATAATTAAGTTCACTGGAAAATTTATTCCCGCCAATTATTTTTTTATATCCTCCAAATCTCAATGGGGTGTTTTGGGATGGGTAGGGGTAAAGAAAAGACCCAACAAATATATATCAAAGTTCACCGACTTTCAGTACATGTAATGAGTGCCCTTGCTATATACAATTAGTCAGAAGATTTTACATGTATGTCCTTAAGAAACAGCTTTTATTTTATGTTTTTGTGCCAAACTACTTTATCTCTCCACAAATCAATCTCAGAAACTATCAACAGAGTAATCAATGCCACGGCTCACAGGTTTGGCAGAACACACGCCTCTGGCCCGAGCTGGTCATCACTCATAATGCTGTTGTTTAATTGCTGCTCCCTCCACTGACCTGTGACAGCAGCAAGTATCCGAGGACTGATGACCCTCTTCATTTGGCCTGTCCCGCGGGACGTCCGGTCTTTGTTCTTAATAGGATCTGATCAACACACAGATCACTCACCTATAGCCTTTGAGCTCTTTTTATTTTCCTGACAACATCATGTGAATCTTTATAGAAGGTGTATTTACAACAGACTTGGACAAAATTCAGAAATTCAGGAGGTGAACTGTAATTGGCCACACCCCACAGGAAGCTGATGGATGACTGGAATAGGAATTTATTGAAGTACACTATTAAAAAATTTACATTATTTTGTTAACCATTTCTTTAAGTTCAGTAAACAACAGTAGTGTAACTTGAAAATAAGTAAATAAATATTACATATATATATTTACACACACACACACACATGATTCAATGATATATATATATATATATATATATATATATATATATATATATATATATATATATATATATATATATATATATATATATATATATATATATATATATATATATATATATATATATATATATAAATAAAATACTGACTGCAGCAGAATTGAACTCTGTTTACATCATTGAATTGAATTATTTTTCTGTTATTCCTGTAAATCTTCATTGAACCAGTCTGTACTTTAGTTGGATTCTAAGCATTGATTTTTAATATCATCTAATGTCTATAGAAATACCACATATGCTGTGTGTTTGTAAGATGTTTAAATGTATTTATTTCTGTAAATTTTAATATATTATCGAAACTACATTCATGCATTTGTCATACGCTTTTATCCAAAGCGACTTGCATTACATTTAAGAAACACATTGACATTCTGATCAGTTCTTGCTTTCCCTGGAAATCGATCCCATGACGATGTTGCAAACGCTACAATCTACTGTTTGAGACACAGGAAAGCTGGAAAACTACCCTAACAACAGGTATTTTTATTTATTTGAATTTAACTCATTGTAATTCTTTGTGTGTTATTTTGGTATCATTATGGGCACAGAATTGCAACAATGATATCTGTTTTCAATCAGGTTTTCCAAACACTGACAACCTGACAGTCCAGCCCTAAACTCGCAGCAATTTTAAGTTACACATTGTTGGATAGAAAAGGCAGGAAGCAATGGGAGATGGGAACAAGATTGAGAAAGGACCTGGGGGAAGGACTGAAGCGCTACTGCACCATATGTCACCGTGGCTCCAACCAAACTCACACATCAATCTTCAAACAGCTCACTCATATTGTCTCTCCATGTTATACACGAGTATAGGCTACAGCCACCGGATGCTGCTTTACAGTACTAGTTAAAACGCTCCTATTGCCACATCACTACCATAATTTTAGGACTTTCTTTTTTGTGTGATAATGATGATGTTACTGACAGCAAATTCAGCTAATGGGATTTTACCCTCATGTTACTCTTTCAGCACTTTCATTGAATGCATTACAGACAGCTAAGAAGATGACAGTGCTCGGTATTCCTGTGGAGAGCAGATGTGAGATCACAGCCCACGCACCCTAATGCTCCACGACCCTAATGGACATTAGATTACTGCCCATTACACAAACACTATTGATGGACTGCCAGCGGTCATCTGATCCTCCCAGTGTGGTCTGTATTTTGATTGCCGGGGAAACAAAGATTTTAACCCATAAAGTGTTTTTAAATTAGATCACATGCTCATCCGGGTTATCATCTCTGGAAACCCTGGAATAAGGCCACATTTAACCCTGGGTTATCACCTCTATAAACCCTGGAATACGGTCACTTTTAACCCTGGGTTATCATCTTTATAAACCCTGGAATAAGGTTACTTTTAACCCTGGGTTATCATCTTTATAAACCCTGGAAGAAGTCCACGTTTAACCCTGGGTTATCATCTTTGTAAGCTTTGGAATAAGGCACTTTTAACCCTGGGTTAAAACTCACTGAACCAAGGTATTTTTTTAGACTGTACTACAAGGTGTGCATAATTGTTGCTTAATTCTCATGAAAGAATGACAATTTTTAAAAAAAATAATTTTCTTATAAAAGGCTTATTTTGATCTCGGCTAAATTTTGCTGTATATCTTGAAACTGACCTCATTAAATATTAATGCCACTGAAATGCTCATGATGTGTTTAATTTCAGCATTCAGCAAATGAAAACACTAAGTAATCCTATCAAACTTGAATGTTTAGGGAGACCTTTTCACATTTTTATGCTACATATGTGTTTCAATGGCATTTTTTCCACCCCAAACCATCAGATTCATCCATGTTGAAGAGCATCGTAACAACTTAAAACAAGTTTTCTCTAAGTGTCCGACTTGCATGTTCATTACATTCCGGATCTTATGAATAAACAAATAAGACTCAAATGCACAGTGTGAATGCTTAACCTGATTTCCCAGGGTTATTTAGTGTGTGAACAGTGCGACAGATGTTTAAAGTGGCCCTGGATTTACAATTTGAAATGAGAAGTCATCACTTTGTTATGGCAAAAATGCAAACAACGCGCAAAGATTTGAAAGCCTTTCCGTGTGAGAGTGTCCATCCATTCATCGTGCTTGTGTGTGAATCTCAGAGAGAGATGACAGCTTGTGCCTCAGTCGAGCCTTTGGGAAAAGACGTGTCACGATTCTACAGGGTTTTTGTTCTCTCTCCCTGCGCTCGAATCTCGCTCTTTATGCGGAAACCACTAACAGGTCTCGGATCAGTGATCCTGAAAAGAGAGCAGGAGCAACTGCCATGTTTGCACTGCGAGCAAGGCGCTGTTTGATACGCCGTGTTATACAATTTATTTTTAACATCTGAATGAAGGTTTTGTTCTCTGAACTGAATGGGAACTGTTGCCCAAAGGTGGCTGTTGTGAAGTCTGAATTTACATTTTTCTTTCCAGTTGACATGATGTGAACCAACAACAGAAATAGATGCTTAAATAATCTTAGATTCGGGCGCTTTTGATTGATATGTTCACTCTCAGTACTGTTTAAAAAAAAAAACTCATAGCAGAAGGTCTCTGACACTTGTCCAAAACTTTACTGGGGAGTTTTTTACGTGTATATATATTTTCTGAGATGTATGGTAGCGTTTTTAAACCTGAATCAAAGATTGTATTATTTGGATACTCTGTTTCCCTACTTGACCGTTTTGTTTTGGACTCTTTTTGTGTTTTTATTTTCAAACTCTCCCATTCCACATGTGTCACATGTCTGTCATGACTCTGTTTACTTCCTGGTTCCTCCCGTGATTCTCCCAGTGTTTCTCCAATCACATGTCATCATCACCTCGTTAGTCTCGTCACCTGTGTCTCGTTCCCTCATCAGCCCTTGTGTATTTCAACCCAGTGTTTCCTTCAGTCTGTGTTCAGTCGTGTTTATCCTGGCTGCTCTATGCTTAAAGACGGTTTGCAGAAGAAGTGCCTTTTTGTTTGTAGATTTAAAGTGTCTATTTTGAGTGCTTCCGTTTCTTCCTCGTACCTCTACACGAGAGTCACAACGTGAGGTCAGTTCCAACATATTTACAGCCATGGCCAAAACTGTTGTCCAGCCTATTTCAAAGTCAAAGTCAAAGTCAAAGTGGAGTTTATTGTCATTTCAGCCATGTGCGAGTACATAGTGAAACAAAACAACGTTTCCCAGGAAACAAGGTGCTATAAACAAAACAAAGAACCTACATACATAAAGTGCACAAGGTGCAAACAGACAGCACAAGACATTAACACATACAAGAGTACACAGATTAAGTACAAAAAAAGTAAAAAGTAAACAAACTTCTATATATACATAAAGTGCACAGAGTGCAAACAGACAGCACAAGACAGTAACGCAGACCAGTTACGCAAGGTGTGTGATTGTGTAAGTGACAATGCAAATATAAAAATAAATAAATAATAGAGATGAATGATAGTAACAAACAGTCTGTTGGAAACAGTCCAAGTAGTGCAGTTTGTATGGGTTAATTAGAGTTGAACAGCCTGATGGCATGGGGGAAAAAACTGTTACAAAGTCTGGATGTGAGAGAGTGAATACTACGATACCGTTTTCCAGACGGCAGGAGGGTAAAAAGTGTGTGTGAGGGGTGTGTGGGATCATCCACAATGCTGGTGGCTTTGCGGATGCAGCGTGATGTGTAAATGTCTGTGACAGAGGGAAGAGAGACCCCGATGATCTTTTCAGCTGTTCTCACTGTCCGCTGCAGGGTCTTGCGGTCCGAGACGGTGCAGTTTCCAAACCAGGCAGTGATACAGCTGCTCAGGATACTCTCAATCGTCCCTCTGTAGAACACTGTGAGGATGGAGGGTGGGAGGTGTACTTTCCTCAGCCTTCTCAGAAAGTACAGGCGCTGCTGGGCTTTCTTTGCTGTGTGACTGGTGTTGAGCGACCAGGTGAGGTTCTCCGTCAGGTGAACACCAAGAAACTTGGTGCTCTGTACGATCTCCACAGGGGAGCCGCCGATGTTCAACGGAGAGTGGTCTCTCTGTGCTCTTCTGAAGTCAACAACCATTTCTTTGGTTTTGTCCACGTTCAGAGACAGGTTGTTGGCTCTACACCAGTCCGTTAGCCGTTTCACCTCTACTCTGTATGCCGACTCGTCGTTCTTGTTGATGAGAACCACCACGGTCGTGTCATCGGCGAACTTGATGATGTGGTTTGAGCTGTGCATTGCTACACAGTCGTGAGTCAGCAGAGTGAACAGCAGTGGACTGAGCACACAGCCCTGAGGGGCCCCAGTGCTCAGTGTGGTGGTGCTGGAGAGTCTGTTCCCGATCCGGACTGACTGAGGTCTCCCAGTCAGGAAGTCCTGGATCCAGTTGCAGAGGGAGGTGTTCAGGCCCAGCAGGTTCAGCTTATCAGTCAGGTGCTGAGGAATGATGGTGTTGAATGCTGAACTGAAGTCAATGAAGAGCATTCGAACATACGTGTTTTTCTTGTCCAGGTGGGTGAGGGCCAGATGGAGGGTGGTACTGATGGCGTCTGTTCCGCATCTGTTGAGCGGTTGGGGCGGTAAGCAAATTGCAGGGGGTCTAGTGAGGGGGGCAGCAGGGTCTTAATGTGCCTCAAGACAAGCCTCTCGAAGCACTTCATGATGACAGGTGTAAGTGCAACGGGACGGTAGTCGTTGAGGCAGGACACAGTGGACTTCTTTGGCACGGGGATGATGGTGGTGGTTTTGAAGCACGTTGGAACTACAGTGCTGCTCAGAGAGATGTTGAAGATGTCTGTGAAGACATCTGCCAGTTCGTTTGCACATCCTCTGAGCACCCTACCAGGGATGTTGTCTGGTCCAGCCGCCTTCCGTGGGTTGACTCTGTGGAGGGTCTTCCTCACGTCAGCTGTGGTTAGACACAGCACCTAGTCATTGGGGGCGGGGGTGGTCTTCTTCGCCATTACACCGTTTTGTGCCTCAAACCGAGCGTAGAAGTCATTCAGCACATCTGGGAGGGAGACATCACTGTCACAGGCAGGTGGAGTTGACCTGTAGTTGGTGATACTCTGGATGCCCTTCCACATGCGTCGCGTGTCTCTGCTCGTCGTGAAGTGGCTGTGGATTTTCTGAGCGTGTGCGTGCTTTGCTTCTCTGATGGCCCGGGACAGTTTGGTCCTCGCTGTTCTAAGGCCCACTTCGTCGCCTGCCCTGAAAGCGGAGTCTCGGGTTCTCAGTAGTGCACGCACTTCTGCAGTCATCCACGGCTTCTGGTTGGGGCGGGTAGTGATGGTCTTGGAGGCAGTGACATCATCAATGCACTTGCTAATAAAGCTGGTCACTGATGTTGCATATTCCTCCAAGTTGGTGGAGTCGCCGTCAGTTGCCGCTTCCCTAAACATGTGCCAGTCAGTGCATTCAAAACAGTCCTGAAGAGCAGAGATGGCTCCTGCTGGCCAGGTTTTCACCTGTTTCATTACCGGTTTTGATAGTCTGACGAGCGGTCTGTATGCCGGAATTAGCATGACAGAGATGTGGTCTGAGTAGCCGAGGTGGCTGCGGGGCTCCGCCCTGTACACGCCGGGAATGTTTGTGTAAACAAGATCCAGCGTGTTTTTCCCCCTCGTTGCAAAGTTCACATGCTGATGGAATTTAGGGAGCACTGACTTGAGATTTGCATGATTGAAATCTCCAGCAACAATAAACAGTCCATCGGGGTTGAAGTTCTGCAGTTCACTTATAGCCCCATACAGTTCGTAGAGCGCGTCGCCGGCATTTGCGCTGGGTGGAATGTAAACACCGATAATGAGCACGGTAGTGAATTCCCGTGGTAAATAAAAAGGTCTGCATCTAACAGTCACAAACTCCAACTGCGATGAGCAGTAACTAGAAACTAGCACTGAGTTCTTGCACCATTCCGTGTTGATGTAAACACACAAGCCACCACCGCGAGTCTTACCGCACAGAGCTGCATTTCTGTCGGCACGAAACGAGGTTAGCCCGTCTAACTGAATGGCGGCGTCCGGAACTCTTTCGCTGAGCCATGTCTCCGTGAAAACAAAGACACAGCAGTCTCTAAACTCACGCCGAGAAGTTTGCTGGAGTCGGATGTAGTCCAATTTGTTGTCCAGGGAGCAGACATTGGAGAGCAGGATGGACGGGAAAGCTGGCCGGCTAGGGTTTGTTTTTAGCCTGGCACGGACTCCCGCCCTCTTGCCGCGCTTCTGCTTTCTCGCACACCGCTTGCGACGTCCCCTCCCCCGGCCACCGGCATCCAGCGACGCCGAGGACTGAAGGCCTGGACTCCGCAGCACGCAGAGATCGCGTAGCTTCTCACGTAGCTTCTCCAATAGATCGTGTTGTAGAACAGCTGTAGTGTTGTTGTTTAGATTTAATAGTGTGTGGCGGTGAAATACATGCACACAGGCTGCGCCGATGTCCATATCTGTTGTGAAGTCGCGTTAAAAAGACGAAATAGCACCGTTTTTGTATCCGGAGTGGCCGCTGCGTACTACTGCCGCGCCGCCATCTTCTAATCGCCACAAAGTGAGTTTTGTGGGAAATTGTCAAATGTGCTTTTTGTCCTCCTTTTTGTTTTTGTGTTGTTCCAATACACACAACGGGAATAAACATGTCTACAGCAAAACCTGTTAAAGCAATATTTTTCTGTGAGCAATACTTGATTTTCTGGAAAATTTCAGGGGTGCCAACAATGTTGTAGCTTTTGAATAGGCCATGTTTTATGTTACATGTAATATTACTGTTGGTTTTAATCTTTTCATTGTTGTAAAGCACTTTGTGGCAACTTCTGTTTTAAAATGTGCTATATAAATTAAATTGCTTGCTACAGTGCGTATACAGAGAGCTTTGGAAGGCGGATACTGTTATTTTATCCTAAACATCATATGAAGGTTTGCTCCTTAGAGACACTATTCAATGTGATCATCCATACAGTTTCATAAATGCATGCCTGCTCCTGGGCAGCTAAGATGAACACAGTCCCAAATCTCATCACGTGTTTTGATCATTTAGATGTCAGAGAGAGCAATATAAAGGATTTATGTCTAGTTCTCCTTCTACAATGTAATGTTTTGGGTTTGAAACACGTGATGACTTCATTACCTGGTCTGTGACTGCTTTGGTTCATCGGTTAATGACACTTTTTATCTTTACCAGGGGATTCATAAATTTCTGCCTGTAGTTTTGCTGGGGTTTTTGCTCTGTGTGGAACGACTCTCTCCATATGCAGCATAAATCTTCAGGGGAAAGGAAAAGGCATACAGGGTTATGATTCCAGTTTACCTCACACATTTGCATTTAATCATTATCCAAAGCATGAAAAAAAAAGAACTTTATCAATTTAGAATCAAAAATATTAGAATTATTGCAATAAGAAATTTCAAGATTAAGCATGAGTATTTAAAACAGCAGTTTATGTGGAAAAAGTCAGTTTTAGTTTCACATAAATGCATATCCACTCTGGGATTTTTACTTTTATGTAGTTACGCCAGTAGGTGGCGACGTGACTTTAACTCAATGCATTTGTTCAAAACAATTGAACAATGGGGGAACAAAACAGTTCAAGAAAAAACAACTGAGACCCATTCCCAAACAGGACTCTTCATGTCCACTTGAGACCTCATGGACTTACAATTAATCTCTTTCTTTGTTCCTCAAGTTTCAGTTGCCTTGGATAAAAGCGTCTGCTAAATGAATAAATGTAAACAACAAGTGCTTCTGCTCGGGTGTCTGATTTCTCATTTCAGGTTTCAAGACTTCTAACAGGCATTACTTCGAGAAAGTGTGAATTCGATGGAAGATCCATCAGGGACAGAGCCTGATCGACGTAATGAGTGAGCCGTTGAATCATTCACCCATCTGATTTGTTGTACAATGATACCTTGAGATAAGAGCATAATCCGTTCCAGCACAAGCTCGTAACTCGAGTTGCTTGTCTCAAATCATTTTTCCCATAAGAAATAACAGGGAAAAAATTAATAAATTCTGGCGCTATAAAAACTCCCTTATTAGTGCTAATAACAATGGAAAAACATGTTTTTAATTGGTAAAGAGACACACTCACACACACACACAATTATAGTGTATAAGGATTCATGTGATATAAAATAAAATGTGGTTTTAATTATGAATGCTTAACCTCAAGACAACGATACAGTAGCGGCTAATGACGGCATGTGCGGAGGAGGAAGAGGAGGGAGGGATAGCGTAGATAATGCAAACACAATACGGAAGTGTAGTGTTTCTTCCCGTTTTGTGTATTGATAGACTCAGAAGCTCATATTTATTATTATTGAACACTCATAACTCGTGCTGCTCCCAGCTTAATACTCTTGAATCACTCGTTGCCCCCGGTAACTCCAGCTGTAAAACCAAGCTGCCTCTTGTGGAGATCATATGCAATTACCCCATAAATGAGGCGCTTGAGCTGTTCCGAGTGCTTTTAGCGTCAGCGTCTGTAAGGTGCTCGTATCTCAAATATTCACTCATATCTCAATCATATAGGTTTGTCCGTATCTCGGAATACTCGTAAGTCGGGACGCTCGTATCTCAAGGTATTGCTGTAAATGTAAACTCTTTGTTGGAGAAACAGCAGTTGCTTTTCGTTGGATTGGTTTAACGCTCTTTCCGTAAGCAGAGCATGTGACGGGAACTCCTGAACTCCTGGTCCAGTGAACTGTTGGTTTTCTTGCAGCCACACAAATAAAAATGTAAAAAAAAGTTTATTTTCTGACAGCGTATGTCTTGCATCTGGTTTTATAGAGGTCCACTGAGGAAGCAAGGAAACACAATTTCAGATCAAAGAAATGCCTTTCTTTATGCATTAAATCAACTCCATGATTTTTCATTTGTGTCTGGAAAACAATCACATGGCTTTAAGGTGTGTGTTGTAATCACCTCACGAAGCGATAACCCATTATTCCTCCTCACTAAAGAAGATATAAGACGAGCAGCCGTACACCCTTTGCACTGAGATCATAAAGTGGTTTCCAGCGCTGGTCAATAAATGCACAGGTTTGAAGGAGCGACTGCTTTCATAAGAGAGCAGCGGGTCAAGCAGGGGTCACGCACACAATCATTCTTTATGAAGTCCATCACGCCGTCCAGCACGCACCGCGAGTCTCTGTGGCACTAAAATAAAGCTCTCCGTCCTTCCTTAAATCATATAAGGAATTCCATGATCAAACTATCGTGGAAATCCGATTGCGAGCGTGTGACGAGAGGTGCGGTTCTCCTGGTGACCGCAATCAAACACAACAAAGCAAGCCGCAAACGGGCAACAGCAAAACCCGTTGTGCATTGGATTATATGAATTATAAGAACGCCATTTCCTCTGGATTATTCCATAAAGCTCTCTAGCTCTCCAGCGCACATCCCCTGTGTGTTTCTCCTCCCTTTATGCTTCGCCACAGCAATTTCATCCCGGCCTGGGCGGAACGAGCCAGCATTCCAGGAGCCAAATCTGTTTTTATGGCCCTAAACGGCGAAGACCTGATGACCCAGTCTAATTACAAAGAGTCAATATTGTTGCTTTCTAATCTTATTCCAATCGCAAGAAGCGGAGCAATCGCTCACAGGCCGTAAGCGGCGTCGAACCGGAGGCTCTTCCAGCTCTAACGACTCGCTGCTTATTACGCTTATGGGAATTACAATGTTCTGCTATAAACGCTTTATGATATGATGATAAAATTCTGAGTTTAACCCCAAAGTTAAACATCCAATATCATTTGAGAACAGCGGTTTCATACAGACGAGATTGATGAGTGAAGCAGTCGATCGGTGACTTTATTAACGTCTCCAATTAGACATGAGATCAATAATACTGTGACATCCTGCCGATTCAGGGTTCATCTGACACACACTCACTCACACACACACTCACACTCACACACACACACACACACACACTCACACACACACACACACACACACACTCACTCACACACACACACCTGCATGTGACAGAATCAAACACAATGTCATGCGAGATTTCTTCCTCTGCAAACAACAAACGCCTCTTTGCATGTGGAAATCGTCTTATAAATGCAGTTATGGTTAATTGATACGGCACCGCAGTGAATGCGCTTTAAAGTCAAGCTACAGTCATTTCTATCGGACGTTAAACAATACAGACTGTTTTACTGTTTTTTACGATTGCTAAGCAGTAGTGGGCAGATCTGAAGTCACATGTGCAAAACTCTAACTACAGTCTGCACAGCAGCAGTTCATGTGGACCAAACTCTAGCTAATTAAGTTGGCTTGTGAAAGCCAACTTACTGATATACTGTTTAAACTTATTATTCTTATTCTTAGCAAAAAATTAAACACTATCTCCTCCTAGGGCTTTAAAGCTACAAACACCAAACTCGCACCACACCTCAAACCTATTCTGACTCGGGTTGCTATATCTTTTCTAACTGATCCGACTTACGGTTTTCCTAAAAATGCCCCCCAAACTCAAGAAAAATCCCATTGACTTTCATTGCGGAATGTTCAGAATGAGCCAAGAGATTCAAACTCCAACTGTCAAAATTGAAATCTAAACACTGAAGCTCATGAGAGTCAATTCACAATTCACACTAAATCTTGCTAGCGACATGCTAATTCACACTAAATCTTGCTAGCGACATGCTAATTCACACTAAATCTTGCTAGCGACATGCTAATTCACACTCAATCTTGCTAGCGACATGCTAATTCACACTAAATCTTGCTAGCGACATGCTAATTCACACTAAATCTCGCTAGCGACATGCTAATTCACACTAAATCTCGCTAGCGACATGTTAAATCACATTAAATCTCGATAGCGACATGCTAATTCACACTAAATCTCGTTAGCGACATGCTAGTCGATTTTTAATCTTGCTAGCAACATGCTAATTCACACTAAATCTTGCTAATGACATGTTATTTCAAGCTAAATCTTGCTAGCGATATGCTAAATCTTGCTAGCGACATGTTAATTCACACTAAATCTTAATAGCGACATGCTAATTCACACTAAATCTTGCTAGTATCATGCTAATTCAAACTAACCCTAACTAAAAGCTGTTAAAACTACTTCAAACTTTCTGGCCCGGCTTTCTCAAGCCAACTTTAAAGTTCGTTGACGAACATTACTTTTCTAGTTTTCATTGCTTGTACACAGTTTTCAAAAGTCTACACGCTTATCCCATGACTTTAACCACAACCTGCACAACACTACAGATTTACAGCATTTTGTTCAAATGCTAACACACTGCTGTCAAAACTGTGAACCACACAATCAAAACTATTATCATTCAAAAAAATTATAATAATATTTATTTATATAACATTTCAGTCAAAAAATAGATTTGTGCCTTTCAAACACTGATTGCAATTTCAGCTGAAAGGTTAAGCAGGTGTTTTAGACTTGTAGGTGAAAAAACACACACACATATGTATAAATATATATATATGAGTCATGAATTAGTCTTTCTAAGCTCTACCTATATAGGTAGAGCTCAGAAAAACTAAATTTGGAAATGGAACACAGAAGACAGGTTTGTGAAGGGAGAAGGGTAGCAGGGAGAGGGTGGCTGCGTGGAGGAAGACAAAGAAGACAAAGAGCTGTTTTTTCAGATGAAATAAGTGCTAAACTTATAGACATGTCATGAATGATGGTCTCTCATTGAGAGAGGAAGGGTTGAGGGTGCAACCCAATCTGCAAAGATCCATAGCTGCATCTTTCATGATAATTTTCCAGCTTTCAAACAGGTGAGAGTTACATCATTACAGTAAATGAAAACATTACAGGTATTTATTTTGTATTGCAATATAGAATATTTACACATATATACATTACAATAAGTTTGACAGTAAAATGTATTTTTACAACAGGACCCAAAGGCTGCCCCCAACAGGAGGAAGAGAAAAAATTTCAGATGCGCAGTGTCGTAACGTGACCATAAGAGGTCAAGGGAGGTGATAGAGAGATGCCGGTGAAGACCAGGATAGTCCAAAAGTGCAATTTATTTCTCACAAAATTCAAGACCAGGGGTGCTCACTACAAATATTTCTAATCAAATAAAGAAAAAATGAAGAAAAAATAACAAAAACATATAAATGCACAACCGCTAGACTCAGCGGACATTTGGTCTATATTACAAAGAACCAAATAAAATTTGCTTAAGCAGCACATGCAACAAGTAACATGACTCACTGAACCCCCTTTCTCCTCAAAGGCTGAAAAGATCTGATTTAAATACTCCAAGTTCCCGCCAAAACTAGAATTGGACCAAATCATTGATGTACAGGGTAACAACACAAAACACGCAAAAACATTGAGCTCAAAGAAATTAGACATCTACAGCAACACAAAATAAACATTCATAAAATATACAACGAATAAACAGACCACCTGAAATACTTTTACACAACATCTTTGTAAAAGAAACATTACAGATGAACATACAAAAAGACCCCACAAATGGTTCCTTCCAGTCCTTTAAATGTGTGACCCTGGTAGGCCTCGCCCCTTTAGGAAACCAGAGATCCTACCCGGAAGTAAACACGAGCACCACGGCCACGGTAGACGGCAGGGGCGAGTGTTTGCATTTGTCAACTTTTCAAATAAACAGTATAGTAATTCAGCTGTGTACTGTGGTTATTTAAATGAAAACTAACAATGGAATTGGTAAATGAAGAGTGTGGTAAAATTTGATGACATGTGCATCTATCAACAAATATACACAACAGCATATTCATTTCCAAACAGAAAGCAACCCAATGAATGATGCATACCATTAAACTTCTTGCAACATAAAATTGTTCTAATGTTTGACTGTGACCGTTACTGAAAAACTATACATTGTACTCATGCACTCTTGTTGTCAGGACCCGGTGACGGTATAATTACTGCATCTCACCATCACACGCAGGAAAATGCTATTGTTGGCATGGTTATGGTCACCAATGCAATACTGTAAAACTGTGGAATAATCAAGATAGAGAGCTGGCTGATAATGATATATTTGGAAATGTTACAGACCTGGTTCTTCCCCAGGTGCATGAGAGAAAACATTAGATGTGATGTTGATGAAAACCTGTGGCTGATGCAGGATTAGCCCTTCAATTATGTGTTTGAAATAGTTTGTACTTTTAGTTTCTACCTTTTTTCTCATTACTGTAAATCCGTAAATTACTACAGACTATTGAAGCAAACTGCTGATTTTCATTTACCTTAAAGAATTGTTTTGTTCTAAAAATGAAAATACATGTGAAAGAATGTCACTCTGTTCTTTGAAGAAAATATTACTTTGTATGAAGTCACTGAAATTGTTCAAACTGTAAAGAAAAGTTAGTTTCCCTTTCAGGGAACTCGAGCTGCGGCAAAGCGCTAGAGGAAATAGCCTTGCGTCAGTCACGTGAAGATCTGTGCAACCAACGAGAGACGAACGCGTGTGAATGCGTCACCGCCGGCACGTGCCGGTGACGTCGTGAAGAAGAGCATAAAGCGCGTCCGAAACCCGGAAGCGCCAGCTCTGAGTGTCTTCAGCGTGCTGTGTCTGTGTGAGAGTGATTTAAAACTAAGATAGTTTAAAAATCTGAAATTTGAGTGTGAGAATGGCGAATGAACAGGCTTTCAGACCGTGTGTTTATCCCTGTCCGCGTTTTATAACGGACAAGGATACACATGTTATGTGTGTTGTCTGTTTGGGAGTGGAGCATGCGCGGTCGGCGCTTGAGAACGCCGGCTGTAAGGACTGCGAGAGGTTCTCATTGCATACTCTCCGCTCCCGCCTGGCGGTCTGTAACGAGGCCGCTCAGGCTAGTGTTCCCCGGAGTTCGGGACCTGTAGCAGCCGAGGCTTTGCAGCGCTCTCAGTCTTGGGGATCACAAATGGATCTCGCTGAGGCAGCTGGGATGGGTCCTCCCTTATCTCAGCCCTCACGGGATGAGGTGGGTCCCAGTCACGAGCGCTCCCCGAGAGACGATCGTGCTGGGACTCCAGTACTAGCTCTATCTAGTTCAGAAAGTGAGATGGATCTAGCTAGTGTTGACCCGGTCGGGGAGGATTCGCCACCCTCCTCGCCGGCTTTTGAGGAGTTAGTTGAGGTTGTGGCGCGAGCGGTCTCGCGTCTGGATATTGATTGGCCGGCGGAGACCAGGAGCGCTACCTGGACGAGCGCTACCTGCCTGCTCGTGTCACTCCCCCGCGCCGAGCTATGCCTTTTCTTTCTGATTTACATGCTGAGGTATCTAGATCTTGGAGAAGGCCAGCCTCCGAAAGATTCTATACACCACAAAGTGCGATGCATACAAATCTTGTCGGCGCTCAACATCATGGTTATGGGGGGATGCAGAAAGTGGACGAGGCTCTTGCAGGGTACCTCGTTCCCCAGTCTGCGTCCTCCATTAAAGCTCCGGCGCTCCCCACCAAGCCGATGCGCATCACGTCGTCTTTGGTGGGGAAAGCATACTCTGCTTCGAGCCAGGCTGCTGCGTGCCTGCACACTACGGCACTGCTGCAGGCCTATCAAGCAGAGTTGCTAGGGGACCTCAACGAGGGCGGCGGTATCGGTCCGGAGGCAGTGGCAGAGCTGCGCCGGACCGTGGATTTGTCTCTTCGGGCGGTCCATGGCAGCTCTGGTGGCCATGGAGAGACACTTATGGCTCAATTTATCGGCTATGAAAGATAAAGATAAATTTGTTTTGCTGGATGCCCCTCTGTCCCCTTCGGGCTTGTACGGCGATACCATAAAAAGCGTCGTCGACAAGATCCAGGAGGCTTCACGACAGCAGGCGGCGTTCAGTAAAGTTTTTCCCCGCCGCCCTCCACGTGAAACCGCCGGTCAAGCGCGGTCTCAAAGCTCCTCACACAGGGTCGCTCAGAAAGAAAGTGTCGCTACCCGTCTCCCTCCGGCAAACCCCGGAAGGTCGGGCCGACAAGTTCAAGTCCAGTCCTCTGGTAAAAAAAGTGATTTGAGGGTTGTCCTGAACACCAAGAAGGCCAAGACTAAGCGGCCCTGACGCCAAGCCGCAACAAGGTGGTGTCTCTCATGTGCAGCTCCAGAGTCAGCCCGCCATGGGAGAACCACCCCCTCTAAGGAGGGTCCTAGAGCAGTCCACCCGAGTTTCCGGAAGCCCCGGCTCAGTGGTGGATATGTTCACAGTACCAGAGACCAGCCCCGGGAGGCTGGTTTCCTTAGTAGAATTCCGGGCTGCGTGGTCACGGCTACCCGGTATCTCTCAGTGGGTCCTGCGCACGGTAACCTCCGGGTATGCCATCCAGTTCGGGGTTTCACCACCCCGGTTCTAGGGGGTCCTACAGTCAGTGGTAGGCCCCCAGCAGGCTCTGGTCATGGAACAAGAAGTAGACACTTTGCTGGTCCGGGTTCTACAGCCGGTACTTCATAGTTCCGAAGAAGGATGAAGGGTTGCAGCCCATTCTGGATTTGCGTCTCTTGAATCGCGCGGTCAGGCGTCTAAAATTCAAAATGTTGACGCTCAAGCAGATCGTAGTGCAGGTCAAATCCGAGGATTGGTTTGTCACAGTCGACCTCAAGGACGCATATTTCCACGTCTCCATCCTTCCGCAACACAGGAAGTTCCTGAGGTTCGCCTTCGGGGGAAAGGCGTACCAGTATCGGGTGCTTCCTTTCGGCCTGGCGCTCTCGCCCCACACGTTCACAAAAGTTGTGGACGCTGCTCTAGCTCCGCTACGGTTACAAGGCATTCGTGTCTTAAATTATATCGACGACTGGCTTATTCTGGCCCAGTCGCCACAGTTAGCAGCGCAACATCGAGATGCTGTGCTCGCACACATGAAGGAGCTGGGGTTGAGGCTGAACACCAAGAAGAGTGTACTTTCTCCTGCACAGAGAACCACTTTCTTGGGAGTCATTTGGGACTCAGTGGCCATGTCTGCTCGGCTCTACCCCGAGCGCATCCAGGTCATTCGTTCAGCCGTCAACAGCATCAAGCTGGGCCAGCCACTCGCGGTGAAACACTTTCAGAGAGTGTTAGGGCTCATGGCAGCGGCATCCAGCATTATCCCACTGAGCCTGCTGTCCATGAGACCCCTGCAGTGGTGGCTAAAGACCAAGGGGTTTTCCCCGAAGGGAAACCCGCTTCGCACTATCAAGGTCACGGGGCGATGCCTACGCACCCTGAGTATGTGGAAGAACTCTTGGTTTCTGTCTCAAGGCCCTGTGTTGGGGGCTCTGGGTCGGAGAGTCTCTCTCTTGACAGATGCATCCCTCTCGGGCTGGGGGGCGGTCCTGAAGGATCGCTCCTCACAAGGTCTGTGGAGCAGTCGGCACCAGACCTGGCACATAAACATGCTAGAGTTACTGGCAGTCCGCAGAGCACTCTGTGCGTTCCTCCCGGACCTTCGCGACCACCATGTCACTGTTTTCACCGACAGTATGACTGCGGTCGCATATATCAACCATCAGGGGGGTCTACGTTCGCGACCACTGTACAAGATGGCACGACAGATCCTCCTCTGGGCCCAGGGGAGGCTGCTCTCTCTCAGGGCGGCCTACATCCCGAGGGTCCAGAATGTGGGAGCAGATGCCCTATTGAGACAGGGGCCAAGACCAGGGGAATGGCAGCTCCACCCCAAAGTGGTGGAGCAGATTTGGGAAAGATACGGCAAGGCACAGGTCGACCTGTTTGCCTCAGTAGAGAACACCCACTGCCCTCTGTGGTTTTCGCTAGACAATCCAGCGCCTCTGGGGCGGGATGCCATGGTACATGCGTGGCCGAGGTTACGCCTGTACGCCTTTCCCCCGATCGTTCTGCTCCCGGGAGTTCTGGCCAAAATTCGCCGGGACAAGGTCCATCTCACGCTAGTGGCCCCCCACTGGCCTTCCAGAATATGGTTCGCGGACCTCGTGGCCCTCCTCGACGGAGTCCCTTGGGAGATTCCGGTCAGGAGGGACCTTCTGTCCCAGGCGGAGAGTTGCATTCTTTACCCTCGACCAGAGCTAATGAAGCTGTGGGTCTGGCCCCTGAAGGGGTCCAGCTCATAGAATCCGGTCTCTCAGCTGAGGTTGTGGAGACCATCCTTCAGTCCAGAGCTCCCTCCACGAGGAAACTCTATGCCTTGAAGTGGAAACTCTTCACGTCTTGGTGTAGTGAAAGGCAGGTGAACCCAGTAACCTGTCAAGTCGGCAAAGTGCTGGAGTTCCTGCAAGAAAGATTTGCGGCACGGTTTTCCCCCTCCACCTTGAAGGATTATGTGGCTGCCATAGCGGCTTGCTATGTACCTCTGGGTGGGGTATCCTTGGGCAGGGACCCCCTAGTCACTCGTTTCCTCCGTGGCACACTAAGGCTGAGGCCTGCGGCACAGACTAGGGTGCCTGCCTGGGTCTTGTCTGTGGTACTCCAAGGCCTGTTCCAGGCACCCTTTGAACCTTTAGAGGAGCTCCCTATAAAGCTCCTCTCTCTTAAGACCCTTCTTTTGCTGGCCATCACTTCGCTTAAGAGGGTCTGGGGATCTTCAGGCCCTCTCGGTGGCTCCCTCATGCCTCGAGTTCGCGCCCGGGATGGCGAAAGCCTTTCTCCACCCGAGGCCAGGCTATGTCCCCAAGGTTCCCACCAATGTGGCTCGGTCTATCACGCTGCAGGCCTTCTGCCCTCCCCCATTTGACGATCATGAGCAGGAGCACAAGAACAAGGTCTGTCCAGTGCGAGCACTGGACGCTTACGTTTTCAAGACTGCCACTTGGCGTATGTCGGACCAACTGTTCGTTTGCTTTGGGACTCCTGAGGGGGCTCCAGCTTCCAAGCAAACCCTAAGCAGGTGGATAGTCGAGGCTATCTGTCTAGCTTACGAGTCGGCCGGACATGCTTCTCCTTTGAGGGTCCGGGCCCACTCCACTCGGAGCATGGCGGCATTCAAGGCTCTCCTCTCCAGAGTTTCCTTGTCTGATGTTTGTGCTGCGGCTGGCTGGTCCTCGCCGCACACATTCATGAGGTTTTACCAATTGGACCTCGATGCCGCCCCAGGAACCAGGGTGCTCTCTCAGTGAGCTAGGACACACCCGGATTCCGGCGTCGCTGAGGTGGCGTTGGTATAGCGTTCCCCTAGCGCTTTGACGCAGCTCGAGTTCCCTGAAAGGGAACGTCTCGGGTTACGAATGTAACCCTGGTTCCCTAAGGGGAACGAGACGCTGCGTCTTTGCCTCAGCTCCTTGTGCCTCCGTGCCCGCTTCAGACACTCTTTGCTGGCGCTTCCGGGTTTCGGACGCGCTTTATGCTCTTCCTCATGACGTCACCGGCACATGCCAGCGGTGATGCATTCACACGCGTTCTGCATGAGCCTGTTTTGAGGCATGTGTTCAGAGTTGTGTTGCTTGGAATGGGTTTTGCAGGTGATGTGAACTGTTCAGCTCAGGTGACTGTTGGTATTGCAGACTGTAGTTTTGCACATGTGACTCCAGGTGTGCTCACTGCTGCTTAGCAATCGTAAAAAAACTGTAAAGCAGCTTCACAGTCACAAACCAAGAAAATAAGAGCCTTAATATTGCAAAGTTCTTCAACAAACACATTTCCAGCCATCATTGTTCAGCTAAATTCAGTCCGAGTTTTGCTCTCAGCAGCTCAAACAGTAGAGAGCAGCGCTGGCAACATCAAGCTCATGGGTTTGATTCCCAGGAAAAACAAGAACTGATTAGAATGTCAATGTGTTTCTTGAATGCAGTGATAAAAGCGTCTGATAAATGCATGAGTGTGGATAATTGAGACCTTCATGTCACCTGCATTTTTTTCTGTAAAAGAGGATGTTTTAGGAACAATATTACAACAGTTTTTGTCCAAAACAACACTGGACATTTTTCAAAATATCTTCTTTTGGTGAGTAAATGATCACAGGATGATGAACTATCGCTTTAAGAAAGAACAATGACATGTGTTTTTTCTGAGCTTGTTTTTAATCTGGTTTCATTCCGTTGACGAACTACATAAAACAGAAATCCCTCCATTCCTCCGTTCCTCTCCTGACCCGTCTGTCATAATCACAGTCGGATTGAGTGGCGTGTCGGATTACTGCAGTTAAACAAACGCAAATCTCTTTTAACGCACCATCAGTGGACTTATGAAGGATATCCTGATGGTTTGATGCATGAACACAAATCTGCCAGCGACTCATAAAGTTCTGTGAGAGGAAAGACCATCAGATCAAACTCAGACGGGCTTGTACAGTGAAATTATTGGGTTGCGTTTCAAAAGTTTAGTTTGCTTGAATACCAAACAATCTGTCAGATATTACTTATAAATATGGTTTAATTTCCTTTAAAAATGAGCTGATCAGGACGCTTTCAAACCGATCGATCCATTGAAAAATGCCAAAGATCATCTGAGGGATAATTCTACTTTTGCTTTTTTAAATTATTTTGCTTTTTTTCCAAATTCAATCATAAACTCGTACTCACACACACTCACTCACAGACACACTCTCACTCACAGACACACACACACACAGACACATTCACATAACCACACTCACTTGCAGACACACTCTCACACACACACACACACACACTCACAGACACACTCACACACACACACACACACTCCCTCACAGACACACTCACACACACTCAATCATACATACACACTCTCACTCACTCACACACACTGCACAACCCTCACTGAGATAACACACACTGCACAACCCTCGCTGAGATAACACACACTGCACAACCCTCGCTGAGATAACACACACTGCACAACCCTCGCTGAGATAAAACACACTGCACAACCCTCGCTGAGATAACACACACTGCACAACCCTCGCTGAGATAACACACACTGCACAACCCTCACTGAGACACACACACTGCACAGCCCTCGCTGAGATAACACACACTGCACAACCCTCGCTGAGACACACACACTGCACAACCCTCGCTGAGATAACACACACTGTCACTCAGAACACACTGAGAGTAAAAACACTAGCATCAAACACCAATACAGAAAATATTAACTTTTCTTTACAGTTTGAACAATTTCAGTGACTTCATACAAAGTAATATTTTCTTCAAAGAACAAAGTGACATTCTTTCACATGATTTACAGTATTTACATTTTTAGAACAAAACAATTCTTTAAGGTAAATGAAAAGAAGTTTGCTTCAATAGTCTGTAGTAATTTACGTATTTACAGTAATGAGAAAAAAGGTAGAAACTAAAAGTACATACTGTAATTCAAACAAATAATTGAAGGGCTAATCCTGCATCAGCCACAGGTTTTCATCAACATCACATCTAATGTTCTCTCTCATGCTCCTGCGGACAAACCAGGTCTGTAACATTTCCAAATATATCATTATCAGCCAGCTCTCTATCTTGAATATCCCACAGTTTTACAGTATTGCATTGGTGACCATAACCATGTCAACAATAGCATTTTCCTGCATCTGAAAATAAATTTTCTCTTCCTCCTGTTGGGGGCAGCCTTTGGGTCCTGTTGTAAAAATACATTTTACTGTCAAACTTACTGTAATGTATATATGTGTAAATATTCTATAATTGCAATACAAAATAAATTCCTGAAATGTTTTCATTTACTGTAAGGATGGAATTCTCACCTGTTTGTATGATGGAAAATTATCATGACAGATGCAGCTATGGATCTTTGCAGATTGGGTTGCACCCTCAACCCTTCCTCTCTCAATGAGAGACCATCATTCCCGACATGTCTATAAGTTTAGCACTTATTTCATCTGAAATAACAGCTCTTTGCCTTATTGTCTTCCTCCACGCATCCACCCTTCTCCCTTCACAAACCTGTCTTCCTTGTTCCATTTCCAAATGTAGTTCTTCTGAGCTCTACCTATATAGGTAGAGCTTAGAAAGACTAATTCATGACTCTGTCTCTCTCTCTCTCTCTCTCTCTCTCTCTCTCTATATATATATATATATATATATATATATATATATATATATATATATATATATATATATATATATATACGTATGTGTGTGTGTGTGTGTGTGTGTGTGTTTTCACCTACAAGTCTAAAACACCTGCTTAGCCTTTCAGCTTAAATTGCAACCAGTGTTTGAAAGGCACAAGGCTGAAATCTATTTTATGATTGAAATGTTATATAAATAAATATTATATAATATATATTATATAATAATATAAATTATATATAATGAAATATTTGATATTTTTTGAATGAAAATAGTTTTGATTGTGTGGTTCACAGTTTTGACAGCAGTGTGTTAGCATTTGAACAAAGTGCTGTAAACCTACAGTGTTGTGCAGGTTGTGGTTAAAGTCATGGGATAAGTGTGTAGAGTTTTGAAAACTGAGTACAAGCAATGAAAATGAGCTAGAGTTTGGTCCACATGAACTTTGCTGTGCAGACTGTAGTTAGAGTTTGCACATGTGACTTCAGATCTGCCCACTGCTGCTTAGCAATCGTAAAAAACTGTAATGCCGCTAATTAGAGGTGCATGATTAATACAAGTCTAATGCCAAAGCGCACAAACAACAAAGACTTCATCTATTCTGTAGCATCTGCTGTGTGTGTCTGACACACAACCGCCGGAAGTGCTCTGAACGATCTGTGTTCGGGTGGCGGGAAATACCGGGAGTCTCCCGACTTTCCTCGGAAACGCTGTAAAGCCTTTCTCGTCCAGCCAAGCGTTCTTTAAAGTAAGAGTTTAATAAAAGATTACTTCAAACTCCCTCCTCAAGATTAAACAGTAATCTGGGAGGAACAATCCTGCTGGATGCGTGGGATTTGGGTGTGTGCGAGGCAGGTGTGCGATCAGAGGCGCGCTTGATTTAAAGAGCTGGAATTGGCCTCCGGATTCATTAGAGCGACCCGTAAATCAACGAGCTGTCAATAAATGTAGCCTTTAAATATTAATAAGAGGCTCTTTTCTTCATACGTGATTGAATGCATCCCCCCTTCCGCTCTCGTTTCAGACGCTTCTCACTCCATCAGCAGCAGCAGGACAGAACCACAGTCGTTTAATCATCTCTCAAATGCTGATGTTCTAGTGTTCTGGTGTTCTATGTGTTCCGATATTCTGGTGTTCTATGTGTTCCGATGTTCTGTGTTCTCTGTGTTCCGATGTTCTGTGTTCTATGTGTTCTATGTATTCTGATGTTCTGGTGTTCTATGTGTTCTGGTGTTCTATGTGTTCCGATGTTCTGCGTTCTATGTGTTCTGATGTTCTAAGTTCTATGTGTTCCGATGTTCTGTGTTCTATGTGTTCTATGTATTCTGAAGTTCTGGTGTTCTATGTGTTCTGGTGTTCGGTGTTCTGATTTTTTGTGTTCTATGTGTTCTGATGTGTTATGTGTTTTATGTGTTCTGATGTTCTGTGTTTTATGTGTTCTGATGTTCTGGTGTTTTATGTGTTCTGTGTTCTATGTGTTCTGATGTTCTATGTGTTCTGGTGTTCTGGTGTTCTGATGTTCTGTGTTCTGTGTTCTATGTGTTCTGATGTTCTGTTTTCTATGTGTTCTTGTGTTCTGTGTTCTGTGTTCTATGTGTTCTGTGTTCTGTGTTCTATGTGTTCTTGTGTTCTGTGTTTTATGTGTTCTGATGTTATATGTGTTCTGGTGTTCTCTGTGTTCTCTGTGTTCTATGTGTTCTCAAAACGTTCAGCAGCGTTTCTGTTCCTGAAGATGCTGTTCAGAAATACAACTGTACAAAGGAATATTTTGTTTATTTTTCCTTCCATCATCCATCCATTAATTTTGTTCATCCATCAATCCATACATACTGTAGATTCGTCCATCCATCTGTTTATCTATCTATCCATCCATCAATCCATTCATTTGTTCATCCATCTATGTATTGATCCGTCTGTCTGTCTATCCGTTCGTTCATCCATCTATTTATCTGTTCATCCATCAATCCACGTTTTCTTATGCTAATCAACATTAACAAGCATAACTTGTTTCTTTGAACACAACAAAACCACAACAAGAAAACTAAAGGGCCGTTCAACTCTGTGTTTGTGCTCTTTACTCAAGAACGGTGCACACACTTTTATCAGAGAACGAACTTGGAAAAAACTTCAACCAATCAAATAACATTGAGCTCTAGACATGCGTACTGATCACAGAACAATCAACCACCACAGAGAACACTACAGGCCTGAAGATGCAAGCTATCGTTCTCGTCTCCTCAACAACTACAAAAACGGGAATTTGTGAAAACGGTGGCGTCATGCACATGCGTGTTGCACGTTCAGACTACAGTCGCGTGTTTCTTTACAAAGTGACATCGCCACCTACTGGCCTGGAGCAGAACAGCCATTTTCATGGATCCGCGTGAACAAGGACCGTCTGTATGTGAAAAATACAAAGCAAAAACCTTTTTGTAGATCATTGTCGTGTAAATGCACCTATGGCTTATAGCCTATAGAACAAGATCCAGTTCAAATGAGTCACAAATACATTTTCTTCTCTTTGCTGAATGCTAATGTTCACACTGAAGGTGAATTAGCATGATTCATTCAGCTGTCAGTTTGCAGTCGGTATGAAAGCGGGTCAAATCCCCGCGGGGCGAGTGACCCGCCGGAGAAAGAGTCGCGGAGGCCAGCTGGACTTTAACTTGGTGTCAAGGACCCTTCTCATCGTGGGATTTACATAACAACATAACAGACTGTATTCATTAGAGCCGCGCGGCGAGTGAGTGACGTGTGTGTCGTCAGGCGTCTGACCTCTGCGTTTCTCCATGATCCTTCATGCAGGATTACAGGCTGAACATTACTCATCCTTAACAATGTGCTCTCAGAGAAGCACTGCTGCGCCCGAGCTGAAGAAACACACTCACACACACACACACACACACACACACACACACACACACACACACACACACACACACACACTCACACTCACACTCACACTCACACTCACACTCACACTCTTTCAGACTCACACACACGCACTCATACTCACGCACTCACTCACACACACACTCACACTCATGCACGTACTCGCACACACTCACACGCACACACACACACACGCACACACACACACACACTCTCACATACAATCTCACTCACACTGTCCTGTCACACACACTCACACATACAATCTCACTCACACTGTCCTGTCACACACTCACACACACGCACTCATACTCACGCAGTCACTCACACTCATGCAAGTACTCGCACACACACTCACACACGCACGCACGCACACACACACACACACACACACACACACACACACACACAATCTCACTCACACTGTCCTGTCACACACTCACACACGCAAGCAAACACACATACACACACACTCACATACACATTCACTCACACACACACATACACACTCACTCACACACACTCGCTCACACAATCTCACTCATACTGTCCTGTCACACACACACACTCACACACGCAAGCATACACACATACTCACATATACATTCACGCATGCACACATACAAACTCACTCACTCTGTCACTCACACACGCAAGCACACACACACACACACACACACACACACACACATACATACACACTCACTCACTCACACACTCACTCACTCACTCACTCACTCACACATACAAACTCACACACACTCACACTCACACACACATTCATGCACTCACACACGCAAGTACACACA
>JAWRVZ010000054.1:1325000-1395000 GCA_037043235.1 Rhodeus uyekii | reverse complement strand
TGGGGTGTGTTTCGCGGCTGGGGTGTGTGTTTTGGCTGGTGTGTGTGTGTGTTTCGGCTGGTGTGTGTTTCGCGGCTGATTTGTGTGTCGGCTGGTGTGTGTGTGTTTCGGCTGGTGTATGTGTTTCGGCTGGTGTGTGTGTCGGCTAGTGTTTGTGTTTCGACTGGTGTGTGTTTTTTGCGGCTGATGTGTGTGTCGGCTAGTGTGTGTGTTTCGACTGGTGTGTGTTTCGGCTGGTGTCTGTTTGTTTCAGCTGGTGTGTGTGTGTGTGTGTTTCGGCTAGTGTGTGTTTTCCTCGGCTGGTGTGTGTGTTTCAGCTGGTGTGTTTCGGCTGGTGTCTGTTTGTTTCAGCTGGTGTGTGTGTGTGTGTTTTGGCTGGTGTGTGTGTGTTTCGGCTGGTGTGTGTGTGTTTCGGCTGGTGTGTGTGTGTTTCGCGGCTGGTGTGTGTGTGTTCCTCGGCTGGTGTGTGTGTGTTCCTCGGCTGGTGTGTGTGTGTTCCTCGGCTGGTGTGTGTGTTTCTGTTAGTCTTACAGCAGGTTCGGAACGGAAGAGCCAGTTTCCCCTGGATGCTGTTGACCAACACAAACTGGCCGGTTCGTCTGGTGATCATTAACGGCAGCACGCCTGCAACACAAACCAGCAGCTGTTTAACACGGTTCCTGCCGCAGACCATCAGCGGTTCCTCGAGTTCCTCTACCTTTGGCCAGCGCGACGGGACCGAAGTAGTTGACGTCCATGAGCGCTTTGTCCATCTCCAGAGAGAGATTCTGCACCGGCGCTTTGACCTTCATGCTGCTGTTGCAGATCAGCACATCCACACAGCCGTAGCACTCGGCAATCTCCGTGATCGCATCCGGCAGGCTCTCTGTATCGCTGAAGTCCAGCAGCACCAGCTTGGGAGTGAACGTCTGAAACAAGAAAGGCAGAAGCAGACCAGACATTAATGCCTGAAACTGAACACAATCATTCACACACACACATTCATGCACTTATCAGCTGCTTTTATCATTGCATTCAAGAAACACATTGACATTCTAATCAGTTCTTGCTTTCCCTGGGAATCGAACCTATGACCTTGAGGTTGCAAGCACCGTTAGACCAGTGCTTCTCAATTATTTTCTGTCACGCCCCCTAGGTAAAGGGTAAACATTTGATCTTTGATCATATTAGCAGTGATTGCTTTTAATGGTTCATGTCTTTATAATTGCAGTCATAATTTAATAGGTTATAGTTTTTAAGAGCATTTAAAAATGTAATGATTATATCAGAATAATTATGATTATGAATGATTACGGCAGAATAAAGGCAGTGCACATGTTGCTGGTGATGCAGCAGAGAAGAGCAGCGCTTCAAGAGACTCGCAGTCATTCAGCTGTCAGGAAATCCTGCCATTGTTCATAAGAGAGGAAGAAACGCTGACAGTCAGACACACACACACACACACACACACACACACACACTCCCACACACACTCCCACACACACACACACATACTCACTCACTCACACACACACACTCTCTCTCACACACTCCCACACACACACACACACACACACACATACTCTCTCACACACTCCCACACACACACACACACATACTCACTCACTCACACACACACACACACACACTCTCTCACACACTCCCACACACACACACACATACTCACTCACTCACACACACACACACACACACTCTCTCTCACACACTCCCACACACACACACACACACACACACACACTCTCTCACACACTCCCACACACACACACACATACTCACTCACTCACACACACACACACACTCTCTCTCACACACTCCCACACACACACACACACACACACACACATACTCACTCACTCACACACACACACACACACACACACTCTCACACACACACACACACACAATGCCACACACACACACACTCTCTCTCACACACTCCCACACATACACACACACACATACTCACTCACTCACACACACACACACTCACACACACACACACAATGCCACACACACACACACACACTCTCTCACACACTCCCACACATACACACACACACACATACTCACTCACTCACACACACACACTCTCTGTCTCTCTCTCACACACTCCAACACATACACACACACTCGCAGACACACACACACATACACACACACACACACACACACACACACAATGCCACACACACACACACTCTCTCTCACACACTCCCACACATACACACACACACACATACTCACTCACTCACACACACACACACACACTCTCTGTCTCTCTCTCACACACTCCAACACATACACACACACTCGCACACACACACACACACACACACACACACACACACACACACACACACACACACACACACACACACACACACACACACACACACACACACACACATACACTCACACAGTTTTAACTATAAAGACTGCAATGAAGAGATTGGAAAGTGAGGCAGTGTGTGTGATGTTGTGATCTCATACTCACTGAACTGGGATCAGATCCGCTGCTCAGAGAATCATGCAGAGACTCCAGTTTGTCCCAGCTGGGGCCGCACAGAACCAGCCGCGCACCGCCCGCGTGAAAGAGCCTGGCGCACTCTGAGCAGCAACACAGTTTGGTTTGGGTTAGTCGTGTCGCCTTTTTATTGATAATGCATATGCACAACATTGTTAAAATGCACCATATTAAACTTTATTTCGATAGATCATCAATATTGATGGTATTGTATGGAAATGACTGATATGAATGTGTCGTCTGCAAAGATAAAGCACAACAATAGCAAAGTGTTTCCATTTTTGAAAACTATAGTGGCACAAAAAACGAGCGCAATGAAACGAACGTAAGACGAATTTCATCTGCAACCAGATCTCTGACTGAAAGATCATGTCAACCTCAAATATGGAGCAACTCAGGACAGTAATTCCACAGTTTTAGAGGAAAATTTAGGAAGATATTCATGTCTTTTTGTGTATTTTTCATAAAAATAGACTTTTTAAACTTCAGCTCAGAGCATTCAAGATTTATGAGATTTCATTTTCAAATCTGCTCAAACAGTGACTACTGTAACTACTGCTTAAATATAACTATAAAATCACCTAAAAACAAACTATATGGAGTAAAAACCATTATCAATCTACAACATCATACTATTTTTTTAACCTTTAATTTCAGGTGTGATTCAGAAGTAGGAAATGAGGAATGCCTGTTTTATTTGGATCATCAGGCCATTAAAGAAGCTTTACCGCTTCCCATGCCGGACACGGCGTCTGTGATCACCACCACTTTGTTCCGCACCGTGGACTTGGACATGAAGCGCATGACCTCGTTATAAACGTAGTAAACTCCGGCAAAAACCACGATCAGCAGCGGCAGCACCATCACAGACGGGACACCCATCCTCCCAAACACACGAGCAGCTCGTCCTGAAATCATACGCAGCTTTATGAACACAGTGAAAACACAGTCATCAATTATTCTGCTTTAAAGCCTTTCCTCTTTCTGTAAAACTCAAAAGGCCTTAATTTCGCACTGTAAAAAAGAGTTGCTGCCTTAAATTAAGTAGTCAAATAGGATGTTTAAGTTGTTTTAACTGACTTAAAATAATGAGCTGAATCTTGCGTAATTCTGAAAACAAAAGCTTAACTTATTTTGATGAGCTAAAGCAATGTAAAAACACCAAACATCATAAAAGTTTGTTGATCATCAAATCATAATATCAGAATGATTTATGAAGATCATGTGACACTGAAGACTGGAGTAATGATGCTGAAAATACAACTTTAATCACAGGAATAAATGACACTTTACTATACATTCACATAGAAAACAGCTGTTTTACACTGATTTAATATTACACTGTTTTACTGTATTTATCATCTAATAAATTCAGCTTTAATCACAGGAATAAATGACACTTTACTATATATTCACATAGAAAACAGCTGTTTTATACTGATTTATATTTTTATTTATACTGTATAATATTGCACTGTTTTACTGTATTTTTGATCACACAAATGCAGAAAAGAATTCTTACAATGTTAATTATTCCAATTTTCCATTATAATATTACACTTTTTTACTGTATGTATCATCTAATAAATGCAGCTTTGTTGAACAGAAGAGACTCTTAAACATTAAAGAAACAAAGTCATGTCTAACGGCTCAGTTCTGAATGTTGACTTGTCACCATAAAATACTTTTGTAGTGAGAAAATGATTGCATTCAGCAACATGTATCACTATTTCCATTAAAGTGTGGCTGAGGTCTATAAATAGCCTCGGAGACACAAGCAGCACATATTTGGACATGCATGAAGAGAATAGATGTGCCTCACGGTCGCAAGGATTTAACCAACAAACATTTCTGTTGCATGTTAACAAACTCCAGCACAAACTGATAAACGCAGGCGTAATCTGGGTTGTTCTCAGTGTACTTACAGTGTGTGTAAAGAGTTAAGCCAGCCGTCAGAGGAAGTGTGTGACTGAAGCCTGCCGTTCATCCGGACTATCCCGGCTCTTTTAATAGCCACGGCATTCAGGACCGGCTCGGCTGTCCAAACACACTCACACACACCAGCTCACGGCGTCTATGACCTTGTTATATATTTAAGTTCTGAGTAGCAACATTTACTCATAGCATTACAGTTTGGTTTTGGGTTAGTCGTGTCGCCTTTTTATTGATTGTACAAAATTGTTATAATGCACCATCATCTTTATTTCACTGGATCGTCAAGTCAAACAGCAAAATATAATCTTGCATGGAAGTAAAATCCATTTTAAAAAGAAATGGATCATATACTTTATTATAAGAAATATTGATGGTATTGTATGGAAATGACTGATGTCGTCTGCAATGAAGCATAACAATAGCAACGTGTTACCATTTTTGATTTGCAATAGTGACAACTGCATATTATTTTTTCCATTTTAATGTAAATCGTAATTATGACTTAAAAAGTCAATTATGACATAAAAGTTGAAGTTATGACCTAAAATGGGTATAAAATATGATGAAATTATGAATTGGTAAGTTATATTTATGAGGTGAAAAGTGAAATAATGTCATAAAAAGTTGATGAATAATTATCACATTTGAAAGTTGAAATTATGACTTAGACATAATCATGACAAATAATCGAAATTATGACATACAATTTTTAATTTTGATTTGCTGAGTTACATTTATGAGATGAAAATTGAAGTAAAGAAATAAAAAGTCACAATTATTATATATTGTCATGAGACAAAAAATTCAAAATGACTTAAAAAGTTTGAATTATATAATGCCAAGAATTTTTTTTTAAAGATGACAAGTCAAATTAGGAAATAAAAAGCTATAATAGTGACATATAAAGTAGAAATTATGACATGCTAAGCTAAATTTATGTGACAAAGTAAAAACCATGCCTTAAAAAGAAGATATTATGACTTAAACCGTCATAAATGACAAAAAGTAGAAAGTATGACTTGCTAAATTATATTTATGTGGCAAAAAATTAAATAATGAAATAAAAAGCCATATTGACGCCACATAAAGTCATAATTTTGACGTTTTCGATGTTTTTAATTTGCGTCTTCAGGATTTATGACGTCATTTCCGTGTTTAAATCCCGATTGTAGTGGCTTTGCAGGAAGTTTCCTCGGGAACGCCTCGGGGCGGAACTCTCGCGCTCAGAGCAACTCTCGCGAGATCCACGGGAATTCCAGCAGCAGATCCGCGAGCTCGCGACTCCCTCCGTCGGGAGACAAAACAGAGCCTGTTATCCCGGGAAAACGCCTGAAACGAGGCGTCTGTCATCGCCCGCGGAGCCGGAACGTGTTTGGAGGATTAAACGGCCGGTTCGCCGATCAGAGAGTCGTTTAAAGCCGCGCGAGAGCTTGACTAGCGCGCTAACGGACGCTAGCCGAACTTCCAGCCGGATTCTCCCGTGGGATTAAAGCAGGATATTCCCGCTTCTCCTCATCGCATTGATCGATGAGATCGTGTGTTTGTGCTCCTGTAAATCCCTGTCTCTCCCGCCGGGAGCGATGAGCAGCGCGGGAGCGCGCTGACACACAGGGACGCGCACGGTCGGGATGTCGGGAGCGCGCTGACACACGGGGACGCGCAGGATGTCGGGAGCGAAGGAAAACACGTGCAGGAAATTCCAAGCGAACATTTTCAACAAAAGCAAGTGTCAGAACTGCTTCAAGCCACGGGAACTGCATCTGCTGACGGACCAGGACCTGCAGCAGGTGTGCACGCGCGCGCAGTCACGGGCACGAGCGCGGGATGGGGATCAGGGAGAGGGAAACTCCAGATCACATCCACTTTCTCTTCTTTTCCATTTTATTCTCATAACTATGACTTGATTATAATTGTGACTATCTATGAGATGGGAAAAAAGTGTTATCGCAAATATAAGTCGATATTCTGATTTACAATTGTGTAATTCTGTCATAATTATGAGACAACTTAAAGATCGTGATTTGCTAAGTTATATTTATGAGATGGAAAAGTGAAATTATAACCAAGTCGAAAATATCACATACTGTCATAATTGTGAGACAAAAAGACTGTCATAATTATCACATTTGAAAGTAGATATTATTTACAATTATATAATTATGATACAAAACCAATTTTTGACAATTATTAAATTCAAAACTATGACTTAAGTTTTAATTATCACATTTGAAATTATGATTTACGTAGACATTATTCTGATATGTTAAAATGGTAAAATGTCATCATGAGACAAAATGTGAAATTATATAATAAATATGAATTATAAGTTAATTCGATAACACAAAAAGAATTTGCAAATATCTAATTTGAAATTCAGTATTATGATTTACAATTATATATTTTTGCCTTAAGAGACAAAATGCCAAAAGTGTGATTTGCTAAGTTATATTTATGAGAAATTGTGAAAAAAGTGAAGTTGACATGCCATAATATTTGTGTAACAATAAATTTGAAATGATTACTTAGTTTTATCACATTTGAAAGTTGAAATTATGATTTACGTTATTACATTACGTCTTCAAAGTCAATTATGACAATAATTAGACAGTAATAATCGACAAATTCATGTTTATTAAAATTAAACTATTTGATATAAAGTCGTAATGAAATAGTCATGAGACAAAAATGTGCAATTATACAATAAATATAGAATTATAAATTCGACTTTTATTGAAATTATGATTGTGTTCATCAAAGTATAAAATTCTCATTATTATGAGTCAAAATATGACTTAGTGTGACAATATTGATATTTTATTGTGTCTTAAGTTCATCTTTTTGATCTCATAATTATGACTGGTTTATCTCATCATTTTGATAGTAAAATTCATGACTTACAGAGACACTTTAGACTCTATTTCATAATTGTGTCTTTTTATATCATAATTATTGCCTTATTCGTCTCTCGTGTGGCGGAAACAGGATTCTGTTGTTGTAACGAACTGAATGCTTTATTGGCCAATCAGGAGCCAGCAGAGTCTTCTCCTGAGTTCTGATTGGTCGACACCATGATCATCCGATCAGCACCGTCTCTTCTTATTTTAAAATAAATTTATTTGTTTTAGTGTTCAAACCGCGTTGAAACAACAGCTAATTACTACAACACACACTTAAACGAACACACACTTCGGCTCATTAACTTTGTGTTTTTAGTAAAAACTTCCAGCGGAATAAGGCACTGTTTTCTGCTTTAGAGGAAACTAATCAAGCCCAGAGTTTGTGATCCTCATCAGGACTGCTTTATGACTTTGCTGTTGCACATTGGGAAGTAATTGGCCGTCTTCACATGTTCTTAGATGCGTGTGTGTGAGGAACTGATGTAGTGTGAGAGAGTGTGTGTGTGTGTGTGTGAGAGAGAGAGAGTGAGAGTGTATGTGAGTGAGACTGTGTGTGTGTGAGACTGTGTGAGAGTGTCTGTGTGTGTGAGAGTGTGTGAGAGAGAGAGAGAGAGTGTGTGTGTGTGAGAGAGAGAGAGAGTGTGTGTGTGAGACTGAGTGTGTGTGTGTGTGTGTGAGAGAGGGTGACAGTAAGTGTGAGAGAGGGTGTGTGTGAGAGAGGGTGACAGTAAGTGTGAGAGAGGGTGACAGTGTGTGTTAGTGTGGGTGAGAGAGGGTGAGAGTGTGTGTGAGAGAGGGTGACAGTAAGTGTGAGAGAGGGTGTGAGAGAGGGTGACAGTAAGTGTGAGAGAGGGTGACAGTAAGTGTGAGAGAGGGTGACAGTAAGTGTGAGAGAGGGTGACAGTAAGTGTGAGAGAGGGTGACAGTAAGTGTGAGAGAGGGTGACAGTAAGTGTGAGAGAGGGTAAGAGTGTGTGTGAGAGAGGGTGTGAGAGAGGGTGACAGTAAGTGTGAGAGAGGGTGAGAGTGTGTGTTAGTGTGGGTGAGAGAGAGTGTGTGTGTGTGTGTGTGTGTGTGAGAGAGGGTGAGAGTGTGTGTTAGTGTGGGTGAGAGAGGGTGACAGTGTGGGTGAGAGAGGGTGACAGTGTGGGTGAGAGAGGGTGACAGTGTGGGTGAGAGAGGGTGACAGTGTGGGTGAGAGAGGGTGACAGTGTGGGTGAGAGAGGGTGACAGTGTGTGTGAGAGAGGGTGAGAGTGTGTGTTAGTGTGGGTGAGAGAGAGTGTGGGTGAGAGAGGGTGAGAGTGTGTGTTAGTGTGGGTGAGAGAGGGTGACAGTGTGTGTGAGAGAGGGTGAGAGTGTGTGTGAGAGAGGGTGACAGTAAGTGTGAGAGAGGGTGTGAGAGAGGGTGACAGTAGGTGTGAGAGAGGGTGACAGTAAGTGTGAGAGAGGGTGAGAGTGTGTGTTAGTGTGGGTGAGAGAGTGTGTGTGTGAGAGAGAGGGTGTGAGAGAGGGTGACAGTGTGGGTGAGAGAGGGTGACAGTGTGTGTGAGAGGGTGACAGTGTGTGTGTGAGAGGGTGACAGTGTGTATGAGAGAGGGTGACAGTGTGTATGAGAGAGGGTGTGAGAGTGTGTGTGTGTGTGTGTGTGAGAGGGTGTGAGAGGGTGTGAGAGAGGGTGAGAGAGGGTGAGAGTGTGTGTGAGAGAGGGTGACAGTGTGTGTGAGAGAGGGTGACAGTGTGTGTGAGAGAGGGTGACAGTGTGTGTGAGAGAGGGTGACTGTGTGTGAGAGAGGGTGAGAGTGTGTGTGAGAGAGGGTGAGAGAGTGTGTGTGTGTGTGTGAGAGGGTGTGAGAGAGGGTGAGAGAGTGTGTGTGTGTGTGTGAGAGGGTGTGAGAGAGGGTGAGAGTGTGTGTGAGAGAGGGTGAGAGTGTGTGTGAGAGAGGGTGACAGTGTGTATGAGAGAGGGTGTGAGAGAGGGTGACAGTAAGTGTGAGAGAGTGTGACTGTGTGTGAGAGAGGGTGAGAGTGTGTGTTAGTGTGGGTGAGAGAGTGTGTGTCTGTGTGTGAGAGAGAGAGTGTGTGTATAAGAGCGAGCGAGTGAGAGTCAGTGTGTGTGTGTTTAATTGCTCTCATACTCTTGTTGTGAGTGAGAGTATGTGTGTGTGTGTGTGTGTGTGTGTGTGTGTGTTGTGTCTCCAGTATTCCCACGGTCACATTAGACGCTGATTCTCTGTGTTTCTGTATAATCCGCACGAGTCGAGCTGTTGAATCCTGCTCTTTTAAAGACACACAATCACATCATATGATGATCAGAATTAATGAAACACATGCATGTGTGCTCAACAGACGGAATCATGATCAAGTCCCAGATCAAATCTAATCTTTTCTGTTACCCGTCAAGCAGGATATTACGATCTCAACGTTTTTGTCCATTTTGCCAAGAATGATTTTGGCTTTTCAAACCGTTTTCCTTTTTCTGCTGAGCGATGAACAACTGCCTCATGTAGTTCACCTTCACCATAGTCTCCCAAATATAGAAATATTGCTTTTTTTAAGGTCCAAAAAGGTTGACCATTGTGGATCTATATGATATGCTCTGTGTGTGAGAGAGAGAGAGTGAGTGAGAGTGATGGTGTGTGTATGTGTGTTTTAAGCTCAACGGGGCCAAATGTTAATGTTTTTGGGGGGAGGAAATGTTACTTGAAAGGAAACACGTTTGAGGTTTTCAGAAGCTCGAATCAAATCCTGTATCAATTCTTCTGCTACATTTTGTCCTTTTTATTTTTTTTTTACACTTTTGCTTCTGCGTTCATCCCACATGTTAAAAATGGAAAGCTGCATGTCCCAGTCTCAGCGTCCCAGTGTGATTCCCAGCCAGTGACCCGGAGCCGGAGGAATGGGGGCTTGTGACAGGAAGTGTGTGTTGGGAAACTGGAGCAGAGTTTCCCAGAGGTCGCTCCCACTCCTGAAGCTGCAGCTCGGCCCGGGTGGGTGTTGGGTGGTGTTTAGGGGGTTCAGGACGAGTGCGTCCAGGGCTGAGGAGGGGGCAGGGATTAAGTAACCCCCCCCCCCCACACACACACACACACACACACATACACACACACACACACACACCTCCAGCTTCAGCCCGGGAGGAAGTTGGAAGCTAAACGTGAAGCAGCCGGTCAGGGCTGAAGCTGGAAAGAGGAAGTGGCCCTTCAATGTGTGGAGGAAAACAGGGGTGTGCCGCTGCTGATCCCGCTGATCCCGGCCCTCACATGCTGGAGCCACAGCTGGACTTTGTTTTGCTTCCAATCCCCCACCTCTTCCAAGAGGAAAGAGGCTAAATTTGGTCCCCAGGTATCCTCTGTTGTTTTAAACATGCATTTATGGGTCGTGTTGATTGGCGATATCTTACAGAGTTGGCAGCATAAACTCGGTAGGATAAATTTAATTTATATTTTACATTACATTTCTGCATTTGACAGACGCCTTTATTACACATTCATATTCTAATCAGTTCTGGCTTTCCCTGAGAGTCGAACCCATGACCTTGGTGTTGCAAGCTCTGCTGTCTACTGTTAGAGACACAGGACAGCATGTAGATCGTAATTTAAATATGGTAAATGATGCATGCATAACGATTGCTGCATTAGAAAAAAAAATATTTAACGTATTTATTAAATTAGGACTAATTAATTGGAAAATTTACCAACATGCTTAAAAAAAACACCTAAATTTGTAAAATAATCAGATAATACTTTAGATAGAAACTAAATTCTACCACAGTATTTTTATCACAAATACAGAAAAAAAAAAAAAACATGAAACATTCTTTTTTTGTGAATGTAAAAGCTGTGTAAAGTTTCAAAGTGCATGACAAATAGTTACTTCTAAAAGAAGGAATCGATTGTAAACTGCTGAAACGAGTCTCGCTTCCTGTTGCAAACCTACGTTAATGTGTATCTCATTAGCATAAGTCCTGCCTCTGGTGTTGGTGTCTGTTTGCTCCGCCCTCAATCCCTGTGGTTGTGTGTGAGGCTGGAAGAGTGTGTGTTGTTTCTGATTGATACGGTAAAACCCACACCATCGTTACTGTTCGTATCGGCCAATCAAGAGCTGAGATTCACATACGATAATGAGTGCTTCTGACCAATCAGAGCAGAGGGGCGGGGCTTAGAGAGACTGAATCTCCGAACGAAGCGTTTCAGATGCTGAGAGAAAGAGCTGATGCTGCAGTGGATATTATGAGAGAATATGAGTGAAGAATGTGTTTTTTGAGTTTGGATGCATGTTAACCTGTTGTAGCAGACGCCAAAACTACATTGGGAAACTTTAAAATAATATAATAGAGGCACTTGATGACCTTAAAAATTGAAGGTCCTGGTTTTGGAAGTGAGGCTGAAGCGTGTTCAGTTCAGTGAGGAGACGATGTCATAAATGTGTCAGCCACATCATCTTTGAATCAGATGAGCTGCACTTTTGATGGCAGGTGAGCTGCAGTTTTATCCTCTGAGGCGAAGCATCTGTTCTCGAGACGCTCGATGGCTTGCCTGGTCCTGCTCGCCGCGCCTGCGGGTCTCGCTCTGAAACCGGCTCTGCTACTCCTTCAAATTGATCCAAATCAAAAAATTTCCAGGAGAATTATAGCATTATTGCAATCAAAACATTAAATGTTCCTCCACAAGTGACTCTGGCATGCACCTTTGTTGATTTAAGATCTAATCACATGTTTGATTTGTTGCAGGCCAAGCCGATCTATGGCGGATGGTTGTGTTTGGCTCCGGAAGGGACGGACTTTGACAATCCCATGCAGAGATCCCGGGTAAGAGACGTGCCCTTGTGTGTGTGTGTGTGTGTGTGTGTGCCGTCTGTTTGCATTAGTGTCTTTACATACACTGTTTGCAAATAACACTTGTGTGAGTGTGTGAGTGTGCGTGCGTGCGTGTGCGTGCGTGCGTGCATGTGAGTGTGTGAGAGAGTGCGTGAGTGTGTGAGAGTGAGTGTGTGTGTGTGTGTGTGTGTGTGAGAGAGAGAGTGACTGAGTTAGTGAGTCTAAGTGTGCAAATGAACGTGAGTGTGTGCGTTTGTGTGTGTGTGTGAGAGTGAGTGAGTGTGTGTGTGTGCGTTTGTTTGTGAGTGTGTGTGTGTGTGTGTGAGAGAGAGAGAGAGAGAGAGTGTAAACGGTAAAAATTTACAGTAACCTCAACTTTATGGCTGTCACTCCAGCAATTAAGAAACCATAAATCTTCCTCGGACAAAGTGACTTGATTTCAGAAGGGATTTGTGTTGATTGAATGATGTTGATAGGATTAAGTGCAATGACTTTGAATTAAAACAGTATATGCTGTTCATTAGATTCATTGGCGCATCACGTCATTATTTTAAGTTGTGATGTAATGGATATATCGACAGATCTTCTGTATCGTGACGCACATCTGAAAAAATGTATGGTTGGGAAATTGTGTGGTAAAAATATAATGGCTGTGTGGTTCGTTCACAATAAGATCAATGCGTTTGGAAAACAGATTGGGTGAATTTAAAATCTGACTGTATATTTGCATCAACATGAATGTCATCTAACGATGTTTCCTTTCCTCGCAGAAATGGCAGCGGCGGTTCTTCGTCCTCTATGAGCACGGCTGCCTGCGCTTCGCTCTGGATGAATCGGTGAGCCGTTCTTTATGCCTTTAGATCCCACAATTACACTATTGCTTAGTTCAGAGACTATATTCATGTTCTTGAAACCATGGGAGAGTGTCGAGTGGGAGAGAGGGATGAGATGTGAGCTAACAGAACGTGTTCCTCTGGTTAATGAGAGTCGACTCAGCTGGTTTGTTTCACAGGAATGTGACATGGGTGACCGAATTAGCTGATCTGCCCGGAGATTACAGTGTTTGTGTGTAAACAGTGCGGCCCACACACACACACACTCTCACACACACACACACTCTCTCTCTCTGCTGAACCCGGCGTCACCCGGCTGCAGTTTATCAGTCTGAAAGCGTGAGGCAAACGTCACCCATGTCACTGATAGAGGCTGTGTTTCCAGAGAGTCGATGGACTCTTCAGAGTTGTATTTGTGCAGTAGAAATGATGCTTAAAGTTTGAGGATTCCAGAAGCGGTGTTGCAGTGACAGTGTTGAAATCTGTTGAACTTGTGAGAGGATTTTCATGAGTGTTTAATGGATTTTTCTCTTCTCTCCTGGGAATCTTACAATCTGTTTTACAACTATACAGTGAGATCTTCTGTCTCCTTATTATTCTCTGACAAACGTCCCTCTGCCTCATTTGTGCAGCAGTTTCCCGCAGGAATAAACACTGGAGGCAGTAAAACAGCAACAACTTTGATTCCTTTTCTCACAGATTATGATTCCAGGAGCAGATTATTGATTTATAAAGATTTCTATTCATGCAGTTTGTTGCTCAACACTCCTTTTCCTACAGCGCATGCTTTGTGATGGCGTCTGCATCCCATAATGAGCTCCGTGTGTGTGTTTAGTGCTGTAGTAAAGCTGCTGGAGTTCGAGTCTGTCACACACTGAACATGCGCTGCTTCTCGCTGACTGTAATGACGTCACGGATTATATTCAGGTTTAATCGTCTGCATGTGATTGTTTATGAGCAGCAGGATAATGACACTGAACGTCCTCCTTTAACTCTGAATTTGTGCTTTTATTATCTTAATTTTTAATGTACAGATTTAAACTTTCCTTGTGCTTTATAACTCGTATATAGAGACACTCGCTCTCGCTCTCACACTCGCTTTCACACTTGCTCTCTGTCACACTCGCGCTCACTCTCACACACACACACACACACACACACATACACACACTCGCTCTCACGCTCTCACACTCGCTTTCACACTCGCTCTCGCTCTCACACTCACACTTGTGCTAGGGTAAAACAAAACAAAAATTTTAAATGGGCATTTGTGGTTGTGTGGAACGAATAAATTGATTTTTAGCGCATTCCTATGGGGACATTTGTTTTGGTGTACGAGCATTTTGGTTTACGAGCTCGCTCTTGGAACGAATTAAACTCGTAAACTCGCACTCGCAGTCACCCACACGCTCTCGCACTCTTGCGTGCGCTCACACTCTCAGTCTAACTCGCTCTCACACACACTCGCTCTCACACTCACTAAATTCCCTATATATGATTTAATTTAATTTTAATAATATATGATTTTCATTTGGTATGATTGTTTGAAGGAAATAATGTAAAATAGTGTGCTTTGTTCATTTATATCATTAGTTACAGCCCTGAAACAACATGACGTGTTTCCACTGACCCCGAGTTGATGCTTTTATGGTTAGTGTGTGTTTTATATAGTGTTGATCTCAGGAAACGCTCTTCTCACTGCAGATAAACGCAGACGCTGATGTAATCGAGTCTCAGGATAGTTGCAGTTGTTTTAAAACGCTTGAACTCTCTAATCCCATTAAGAGAGCAGCCGTTCATCAGCTCTTATAAACACATGCGTTCGGCTGCGCTCTCCAGGAGAAGTATTTTAATTGTCCGACTGAGATGTTGTGAAGGTTGAGTCTGCGCTCAGGATTGCGTTTCCCCAATATGTCCTTATTAGGAGAAACGACTGAGACTCGTGGGTGACGCTAAACTCTGAGAACCAGATCCCCTAAAACCACACGGAAATGTGAAATATGCTCTGATTCCCTTCCTCTGCCTCTACACCTATTCCTGCAGCAGGACTGAGTCCTCTCTCACACTCTCTCACACTCTCTCACACTCTCTCACACTCTCTCACACTCTCTCACACTCTCTCACACTCTCTCACACTCTCTCACACTCTCTCACACTCTCTCACACTCTCTCACACTCTCTCACACTCTCTCACACTCTCTCACACTCTCTCACACTCTCTCACACTCTCCTCCCACTCTCCTCCCACTCTCCTCACACTCTCCTCACACTCTCCTCACACTCTCCTCACACTCTCTCTCACACACGCTTAGAAAGCAGGTCGAGACACCAGCATTTGTTTCTGCTCTTTAGTTCATCTTCAGTCCGAACGGCTGCTAATTTCCAGGTGTTTTATATCCTCAGGTGTTCTTGAGATGATTTACACAGGTGTGTTTGACAGACGCCACGGCACGTCAGGACAGATACGCCGTAAAATAAGAGCCTCCTGGAAACGCAATCGCTTTGCTGTGACTCAAAACATCGATGCCACTCTTAAAAACAGTTCTTGTTTTGATCCGAGCGCATCAACAAACTGAACCTGCTGCATCATGTTGCGTTATTTATTAAAGATAATGTTAACGGATCACCATTGTTAAACTCAAAATGAAGCATAAAATAAGTATTTAAAGTCTGAAAGCTGTGAGGAACAGACAGAAATTTAAAGTAATAGATAAAAGTTGTCATTGTTTACTTTGCTGTCAGAAAACAGTCCTCTGTGATTGATGGTATTAACCATTGCTGCGGTTTCCCAGAACTTTATTTTGCTTTTGTATGTTTACTGATAACCACCGTATTATTACATAAACGAGAGACGCATATTGTTTATATCAGATAAATATACCAGATATTAATATTAGTTGAATAGCAAGAAACATGAGTATTTAAATAAAATAACATTAAATATAAGGTGTGTCGCAGAGATATGTCGGAATATCACTTACATGATTAACCATGTGTTGTACAGGAGCTTGTTTTTAACAATTATGAAGCATTAACAACTTGTTTTAGTATATAAAAACTTGTTTTTAATGCATCGTAATTGATGGAGGAAAGAACAAAAGCTTTTGCGTGTGTGTATAGATAGATAGATAGATGGATGGATGGATGGTTAGGGTTAAAAAAAAATATAAAAAAAAGTTAAGATTTGGAACAACACAAGGATTACACTGCAAAACAATATAGGTTAAAAATAAATATTATAATTAGGGATGTGCGAGTGTAGTCGACTACACGGAACAGGGTGCCACTAGTCGACTACACGAGAAAAAAAAACCCACAAGATTTTATTGTTCAAATTACATTTTAACCTTACATGTAACCCTCTGACGCGCGATCGCACGTGGGATTAGAACGATCCGTGCGTCTTGTTATCAATTGCTATATTCAAACGTCTTTTCGCACGTTGGCGGTCGCACCTGTGTTTGTCATGCATCACAGCTATTCAGTTTTCAACCACGTATCTTTATTTTAGGTTTCAGACGTTTAAATACTCATAAGTACTGGGGAAAAAAATACATTTATAGTTTGAAAAATACACACCGATGTCTATAAAAGCGGAAATAACAATCAATTAAATTATAAACTGACAAGGTGTTTTATTCCTATCAGATACACATTGCATGGGTTACTATAAACTTTATATTCTTCTCCCGCTTCACCGGACACTTACTGTCATGTATTTCGAGCGAAGTGACTGAATTTACGTGTTGTAAAGCCGATTCTCTGAACTGCAGCGCCTGTCTTGCATTATAGATCAGTTGACATGATCATTATAAAAGGCTTTTAAGACAAAACGCATTCACTTCCGCATATTTGAGAATTGGAATATCAGGTAATTGATGAAAAAGCCAACAAGTGTGTGAATATTTTGAATAAATAAGCAAAACTAAATAAATGCGATACATCTGTCATAGTGCTTTTGCGGCTGCGGTGTGTCAGGTGACAAGCATGACGTGTCACCATGGAAACAACAAGCAGAAACTAAATCTTTACCGCAGGTCTGTTTCAGTCATGGCGGGTTTAATAATGACCACGAAAGATGAGCGAGGCGTGGGAGTATTTTAAAGTAGGAGGAGACTATTCAGTTTAAATAAATATATAGATATATACTTTTTTATTCTTTACCTGTTTATTGAACTCATTGTCATGGGTTTCACCATGGAAACCGACACACACGCCTCTCGCTACATAAAGCTGCAGTTTTGAGATTACAGAAGAAAAAGCGCACCGCAGAAAAGTGACCTTATTTCTAACGGCATTACTTTTAGACTAGTCGGTTACAAAATTTTCATTTAAACGACTAACAAATTAGTCGAAAGGCACATCCCTAATTATAATAAGTAATTTATTTACCTATATATATATGCGCAACAAAAATCATAAATGCGTAGGCCCACTTGAGTCACTAAGCGCCTTTGCGTACTTAACCGATCTTCTCATCTCATCGTACACAACCTTACAGTAAGAGATGTCCAAAAAGCAACAGACATTAAGCAGCTTTTTTGGCGTTTCACCACTTTCAAAGAAACGCCAACTGGAGCCTGAGCCGAAAAGTTAACGATGAGCGCACTGAAGTGCATATCATTCATGTGAAGGGGGCACGTGGATCATGCAGAGCATCGCTCACGCCAGGGGTCGGAAACCTATGGCTCTTTTGACGCCCCCCCCCGGTCGACAGATCGATCGCCCAGCTACTTCCGCGTTAATTTTAAAAAAATAGCTGAGCATGCTGGGAAATGAAAGGAATAAGAGCTTTGATGTGTTTTGGAATAAAAACACAATAATGCAAACTCTTCCAGTAATGCATGTATCCTCTGCCTATTTGCATGTTTACTTATGATCCATTTGATGCAAGTGTCTTCCATCCCAAAATTAAAATACATTTATATAGTTTTTGTTATAAAAACCCAATTTATACTATCAAACGCTTCTCGTGAATCGGAGCAGTTCCCGCTTTGTCTGGGCAGTCTGTTATGTGTGGATCACAAATTGTAAGTTTGTCTTATTTGTTGTTGCGTTTTCTATTATCAGTTTCAGTTCTAAGTTTCATGCTGTTGCTACGATGTAAACAAGGGCAAAGCTTTGCCGACATTAGCGTTGATGTAGTGTTTCCTGAAGCGCTTGTAAGCTGTTCACGGCCCTTAGGAACATTAACCATGTTTTAGTGATCGATTACTGCTTGTATTAGCAGAGTTTTCCAGCAAATATCATGATGAAATGGTGTGCAACTTTCTAAAATGTATAAGAAAATAACAAAAAACTAAAATACGTCCCGTGCCGGAAATCCACTCTGAACAATCCTCTTGTTCTTTGCCGTTCTTCAGTCTGATTCAGGCTTGCATTCATCATCTTTATTATTTGCCTTGAGTAGAGCTGGTGGTTGTGGTGAGGGGCGGGACTTTTCCCAACTCACTGGACCAGCTGACCAATCACAGCACATTTCAGAAGGAGGGAGGCTTCATCGAGACGGAAATTATCCGGCACATTCTCACTCATGCATTTATCAGATGCTTTTATCATTACATTCAAGAAACACATCGACATTCTAATCAGTTCTTGCTTTCCCTGGGGATCGAACCCATGACCTTGATGTTGCAAGCACTGCTCTCTATTGTTAGAGTTTTTTTGAGCAGTCAAGCATGAAAGCACATTCTAAAGCACCCCAAAAACAAAATCAAGGGCATAATTGGGAGCCCTTTAAATGTTTTTCTGTGTACTTTTCCATGGACCCTTGTGTGTTCCTGCGGCCCCTGGGAGTCCCGGCCCCCAGTGTGAGCAAATCATTGACAGTAGCAGGACCCGCGGCTGTGTTTTATGGGTGGGCATCGTCACCCCCCCGGGGGGCCAATGTGTGAGGACCTCGCCGGGCCCCTTCATCACAAACATTAGCCCTGCTTTTGGCTATTTGCTCTTCCTGTTATTCTGTTCCCTCGCTTATCTGAAGACACTGAAAGTCCAAAGACCTCCATGAACTCCAGCAGCTCAGATTGTTTCTGCTGGTTTTGCCACTGCAGTTTAATTAGTTCTTGAATTCCCTTTATATGAATTCATAATCTGATGCATCTAGGTTTTGATCATGATTTATGGCGGAACGAAGGATAAAAGTCTCCGGTTTGTGTTTTCAGTGCCGTGAAGCTCTTCCGCTCTCGCTGGCGTCTCATTACCCGCAGATTTTTCTTCTCTCTGTCCTGAAACAGAAACACGCTGCAGTTTATAACCGTGACGCACTGTAATTTCCATATTTGGCATTCCCTGGAGTTTACTGGCAGCTTTTAATAAAACTAGATCACTTAAAATGGCCATAAAAGGAATCAGGAAAAGACGGCACCTGTTTTACATCTGGAGTCTCGGAGCGTCTGATAACGCCAAACGAATCGAGACTCGTCAATTAAACCCTCAGTTCTGCTGAGAAATCCTTCACTCTTAAATGTCCTTCAAAATCACACTTGCTCCAAAATGGCATAAAAGGACGACATGACAAGCACCATATTTCAAGTAAATACAAGTACATCATTTTTTACATAGTTTTGTGAATGAGGCATGATAGCATTCAGATGTTTGGGGTCAAAGGGTTTTTCTTTTGCTCATTAAAGCTGAATTTATTAGATGATAAATACAGTAAAACAGTGTAATATTATATCAGTGTAAAACAGCTGTTTTCTATGTGAATATATAGTAAAGTGTCATTTATTCCTGTGATTAAAGCTGAATTTATTAGACGATAAATACAGTAAAACAGTGTAATATTATATCAGTGTAAAACAGCTGTTTTCTATGTGAATATATAGTAAAGTGTCATTTATTCCTGTGATTAAAGCTGAATTTATTAGATGATAAATACAGTAAAACAGTGTAATATTATATCAGTGTAAAACAGCTGTTTTCTATGTGAATATATAGTAAAGTGTCATTTATTCCTGTGATTAAAGTTGTATTTTCAGCATCATTACTCCAGTCTTCAGTGTCACATGATCTTCACAAATGATTCTAATTTGATGATTTGATGAACAACAAACATTTATGATGATTATCAGAGTTGAAACGGTTCTATATTTGATTTCTCAGGATACTTGAAAGTTCAAAAGAGCAGCATTTATTTAAAATAGAATGTTTTGCATCATTATAAATGTCTGTACTGTCACTTTTGCTCAGTGTAATGTTCTTTAATGAGTGTAACGGCTGTTATTGTGGGACGTGATAATGTAAATAGCGGCATGTTTCCAGTACGAGCTGATGATGCGTCAGCAGTTCAGTCATGATTCAGGTAGATGTTTGTTGATATGAAGAATATATTACAGTTCATTTTGCAACCTTCTTTCCCACCGATGTGAATACGTTTAGTTAGAGGTCGCACATTCCCTAATTGATAAGAGCCGCTGTTTCTGTTGCTCACGAAGAGCGTCTCTCATCTCATGGTGATTTCTAGCATTGAAGCCGCTTCATGAGCGCGGGCAGCAGGGTAATTAATGTGTGTGTGTGTGTGTTGTGCCTGCAGCCCAGCACGCTTCCCCAAGGCACCGTCAACATGAACCTGTGCAGTGACGTGATCGACGCCGAGCCCCGGACGGGCCAGAAGAACGCGCTGTGCATCGTCACCCCCGAGCAGGAGTACTACATCCGAGGAGACAACAAGGAGATCATCAACGGGTACGTGACGCTCAGCTCTCGCTCGCACCCGCCCTCCACACCCGCCTCACCTCTGCTCTCTCTCCAGATGGACCGAACAGCTCGTGGTTTATCCCAGAACCAACAAGCAGAACCAGAAGAAGAAGCGCAAAGTGGAGCCGGCGACCTCACAGGTGCGTTTACGTCGACTCTTCTTCTCCCAAACTAAATTTACATTCACATTCCTGCATTTATCAGCTGCTTTTATCATTGCATTCAAGAAACACATTGACATTCTAATCAGGTCTTGCTTTCCCTGGGAATCAAACCCTTGACCTTGATGTTGCAAGCGCCGCTCTCTACTGTTAGACACTCATGGAAACTGTAATGCCGTGTATTCCATTTTAATTGTTCTGGGTTCATCTTTTTTTAATAAAGTATCTCTAATCAATAGAATTCGTTAAACTTGTATAATTTAGTAATTTATTAGAGTTTTAACAGTAATAGTGGCCTATGAAATGTTTTTTTTCTCCAGAAATTCTGTTTGCCCTTGTCATTTTTTCTTCTTTTTTATGGTTTAATACGGTTTTGTCAAAAACTGTGGTAAGCAAATAAATGCATGAAATAATGTTTTAGTCTTTGAGCGATTTGAACAATTCCTTTCATTGTTCGCAAACAAAGTTCCATTTAAACTGACTAAAAATATATGTATGTGATATTCGTTACAAATTAATGTTTTAAAGCCTATTGTTGGCATTTAAATTTGCATTTAACATAATAATTATAGTAATAGTCAAATAGCCAACGCGCGAAAACGCGTTTGAATTTAGCAATTGATCACGAGACGCACGGATCGTTCTAATCCCACGTGCGATGATTTAATACGTTTTTATTGCCAAAAAACAGTTGCAATCAAATGAGTACATAAAACTGATTTAGTCATCGTTGAAATTCATACGTTAAAGATTTTCATTCTAATTCTCATTTAAAGTCTTTTCTCCTCTATTGTTCTGCATATGGAGGGAATCGCTTCACAAACATGAACAAATGTGGGCGGGGCTTGATTGTGATTGGATGGTGGTGGTTTGCTATTGGTGGATCTCATGTGATTGACAGGTTGTTGCCCCGCCCTCATCATCAGAGAAGATGCTGTTATTCCCATTCAGTAATGATGTGCACTGATAAATGTGCACTGTATACTCTCTGCGATAGTATATAAAAAACGATTAGTCTGTTTTGATCTGATGGTGACTGTGTGTGTATGAGACAGGAGCCTGGCCCAGCGAAGGTGGCAGTGACCGGCTCCGGCATCCCTGACCCGGAGAAGACGCCGGACTCCAGCTCCATCATATGGCAAGAGGAGCTGCAGAGCAGAGAGGCGGACGTTTCCCAGACATGGACGGAAATGCCTCCTCTGGGATCTCCAGGTGTGGGAGATTCCCGAGTTTATCTGCCAGGTCCCACACCAGCAGCACAGTCACTGACTTCCCCTCTTGCTCCGCAGGTGAGGCATCGCTTGTGAGCCGCTGCTCCGATCAGAGCTCTGTGAACGGGGATGAAGCGGAGCGCAGCGGGCTCTCCTTCCACTCGGCGGTCTCCCAGCCCTCTCACGACCCGCTGTCGCCCACGGGCAGTGAGGGCATGGGGGGCGTCCCGCGCTGCCCGTCTCCCACTCCCAGCGACCCCTTCCCGTCAGGAAGCAGCCTGCTGTCCAACGGCTCGCACATCAGCGGCTCCATGAGCTCCCTGGACTCGGACGCCAGCGGCAGCACCGACAGCCACCCGTCCGAACCCACAGCGCGCCGTGCTCTGCCCACCCGCAAGCCGGAGAAACGCAGCCGCCTCCGCAGCCCGGAGAGAGAGAGACGGGACCGAGAGTGTGTGTTCAGCCCGGAGAGAAGGTGAGCTGCTGGTCACTGTCACAGATTAAACCTTATCAGGCCAGAAGCCGTTCCTGTTATAGACGGCAAACATCATCACGCGCTTGATTGCTCTTTATACCGTCTAAAGGAACTGCGTAAAATACAGAATAATTATGAGCTTGATGAGCATAAGAGACCTGAGTGTCCCCGTGTTAAACTCAGATCAGCTTATGTTTGCTAAATGAGCGGGGGAATGCCGCTCTGACGCACTTCTCATTAAGACGAGCCGACGGATTCATGCGCTTTAATTCGGCTTTATGGGAATTGTGCCACTTTCTCCCCAGCAGCCAGTGAGCCTGTAAGCCGTCATGTGACAGAAATACCGCACTGACCGCTTTCTTCTGTCCTTTTTAGGAGGCCTGACCCTGTGCTGTGTATCCCAAATAAGGGCAGAATGTGAACAAATTCATTTAATATCGTCAGACATCATTTTATGAACCGAATTCCTGTCTGTAGTTTGGGAATGTTTGCGTATGTGGGAGACGCTTTTAACCCCTTCCTGACCAACACATCACTGACATTAAAGTGTGTTTAAATAAGGAGATTAATACTTTTATTCAGTAAGAGACTTCAAAGACATTTCAAATGTTACAAAAGATTCCATTTCAGATAAATGCTGTTCTTGGAACGTTCAAATGTATCAGTTTCCAATAAACTTGAGTGGATTATTTATTAATTTATTTTCTGACGGATGTTTTAGTTGCTTCACTGAAGACGCGGGTGCACGTGTGTAGCCGCATTATTACACGCATGAACCCTCAGACACTCATACGAGTGTACACACACACACACACACACACACACACACACACACACTCATGTCACAGTCACTCACTCACACACTCACATGCTCACCCATGTAACTCACACTCTCACTCATTCACACTCATATCACACACACACACTCGTGTCACACTCTCACTCACTCACATCACACACTCACATGCTCACCCATGTAACTCACACTCATATCTCACACTCATATATCACACACACACACTCGTGTCACACTCTCTCACTCACACTCATATCACACACTCACATGCTCACCCATGTAACTCACACACTCACTCATTCACACTCATATCACACACTCGTATATCTCACACACACACACGTGTCACACTCTCTCACTCACTCACACTCATATCACACACTCATATCTCTCACACACACTCGTGTCACACTCTCACTCATTCACACTCATATCACACACTCACACACTCGTGTCACTCTCTCTCACTCATTCACACTCATATCACACACTCATATCTCACACACACACACTCATGTCACACTCTCACTCACTCACATCACACACTCACATGCTCACCCATGTAACTCACACTCTCACTCATTCACACTCATATCACACACTCGTATATCTCACACTCACTCACTCACACTCATATCACACACTCATATCTCTCACACACACACACTCGTGTCACACTCTCACTCATTCACACTCATATCACACACTCACATGCTCACCCATGTAACTCACACTCTCACTCATTCACACTCATATCACACACTCGTATATCTCACACACACGTGTCACACTCACTCACACTCATATCACACACTCATATCTCTCACACACACACACACACACTCGTGTCACACTCTCACTCATTCACACTCATATCACACACTCACATGCTCACCCATGTAACTCACACTCTCACTCATTCACACTCATATCACACACTCGTATATCTCACACACACGTGTCACACTCACTCACTCACACTCATATCACACACTCATATCTCTCACACACACACACTCGTGTCACACTCTCACTCATTCACACTCATATCACACACTCACATGCTCACCCATGTAACTCACACTCTCACTCATTCACACTCATATCACACACTCGTATATCTCACACACACGTGTCACACTCACTCACACTCATATCACACACTCATATCTCTCACACACACACACTCGTGTCACACTCTCACTCATTCACACTCATATCACACACTCACATGCTCACCCATGTAACTCACACTCTCACTCATTCACACTCATATCACACACTCGTATATCTCACACACACGTGTCACACTCACTCACTCACACTCATATCACACACTCATATCTCTCACACACACACACTCGTGTCACACTCTCACTCATTCACACTCATATCACACACTCACATGCTCACCCATGTAACTCACACTCATATCTCACACTCATATATCACACACACACACTCGTGTCACACTCTCTCACTCACACTCATATCACACACTCATATCTCTCACACACACACACTCGTGTCACACTCACTCATTCACACTCATCACACACTCATATATCACACACACACACACACGTGTCACACTCTCTCACTCACTCACACTCATATCACACACTCATATCTCTCACACACACACACACGTGTCACACTCACTCATTCACACTCATATCACACACTCATATATCACACACACACACACACACGTCACACTCTCACTCACTCACACTCATATCACACACTCACATGCTCACCCATTTAACTCACACTCTCACTCATTCACACTCATATCACACACTCATATATCACACACACACACTTGTGTCACACTCTCACACTCTCACTCACTCACACTCATATCACACACTCACATGCTCACCCATGTAACTCACACTCTCACTCACTCACACTCATATCATACACACACACACACACACACGTTTATGTGAGATCTGTAAGTGAAGGAGTCGCTTTGGTTCAGTTGGAACCTGCAGAAACTGTTTCATGAAGCGTTCTCCAGTCTCTCGTGTGTCTGTAAGATCTGTGTGTGTGTGTGTGTTGGCAGTGGCCGCTCGAATGTGATCGAGAAGCTGGAGGCGTTGGAGCTGGAGCAGGCGGAGCACATGGAGGTGGATGAGACGAGCCGCGCGGGAGTCCGGCAGGGCCGCAGTGAGACCAGACGCTTCCCGCGGGAGGTGATGCTCCATCCCACACACACACACACACTCACACACCATACTTGCTTCACCAGAATCACACACTCACATTCATGCATTCATCAGATGCTTTTATCACTGCCGTTCAAGAAACACATTGACATTCTAATCAGTTCTTACTTTCCCTGGGAATCGAACCCATGACTTTGATGTTGCAAGCGCTGCTCTTTACTGTTAGACACACAGGAAAACAACTAAATATAGGACTGAATAAAAGTATATTCACTACAACCCTGTTAAAATATCTTATGGATGTTATGAATTACAAATCCGCCTGTTGTTACACTTTATAGCACATCTAATCTTTAATATTTGACGCTTGAACACGTGAACATCTTGTTTTGATTAAACGTATTGAGGTTAGTTGGTGTGTGTGTGTGTGTTTATACATGATTTACGTTACAAGCGTGTGGATCTTTACACGCGTGAAGAATTAAAGCTTCTCAAACCCTGAGAAACACGATATAATCGCTGGAAGAGGTTTCGTCTCAAACGCCACTCAGACGTGCGGACGCTCTTCCCCTCCACTAGAATTAACCTCAGTCTTTCATAAAATTCTGACGTTTATTATATTTTCATTTATTTCAGTTAATTTTCATTCGAAGCAACAGTGTTTTTATGGTTCTAGTTTACACTGAACACCTGATTGCATCTTCAAAGCTTGAGGAAATCAGCAAATCAGTTGTTCCTCTGTTTAAATATCAGAAAGTGTTTCACGAGCCCTTAATGTGAAAGTCAAACACTGAAGCTCTGAGTTTTATAATCAAACACTGAAGATGATCCAATGATTTTCTGCTGAAGGAAACGTTCTGCTGTTTTCAGCTCTTGCTCGCATGACCTTTTGTCTCCGTTAGTTTCCCGTTTCCGTTATTTGCTCCGATTCCCCTGTTATTTCCTTGATCCCGGAGCCAAAGAAACCAGCTTTCACAAAAACACATCACTGCCGTCTTCAGCGCGTCTGTCGTTGCTTTGAGTCTGTCAGACTGTGTGCTTTTAACTTTCCCTTTCCTCAAAGAATCATTTATTTTTTCATCACAATCTTCTTACTCGTGACACACACAATAAATTCAGCTTTAATCAGAGGAATAAATGACACTTTACTATATATTTACATAGAAAACAGCTGTTTTACACTGATATAATATTACACTGTTTTACTGTATTTATCATCTAATAAATTCAGCTTTAATCACAGGAATAAATGACACTTTACTATATATTCACATAGAAAACAGCTGTTTTACACTGATATAAAAGCATTAGTTATTGTCCTGAATGCCACGCTTGTAATGTCAGTCCATCTCCAGTTTTCTCTGTGATTGTGTAACATGTCCAATGAAGTTTGCTTTGCCTAAAGCCTCTGAATGTGTGAATCTGCTGTTTTTTTCCTGATGTTCAGGAGCAGAAGATGGACCCGACGCAGGACTTCTATCACTCCACTCTTCCTCCGCTCAGAAGAGCCAAATCACTGGACCGCCGGACCACCGAGTCCGTCATGACCGTAAGCCTCACACACACTTCAGCCATTACAGTCAGTGTCTGTGAGCCGATCCACGCCTCACAATGCCTCTCTGTTCTCTGGGGTTCAGAGGTCAAGGAGAGCAGCTGAAGGATTTGGCATGTTTTGAAGGAAAAGATGAACTACTGTTGTGGAATATTTTAGTCAGCAGGATATAAAGAACATCTCGATCTACAGAGACGAGAGTTCACAACTGCACAACACTCCCACTGCAGGTTTCTTATATTTTACATTTACACATTTAAGGGTCAGTACATGCCAATGAATTAATTTAAAAAGCATTGAGAGGCTATTATTTAATGCTCCTTATTAATAATTTGAAGTTTTTGTCAAAAGACTGGCATGCGCTGTGTGTCGAGATAAATCACATAATTTGGCAATTTCTTTGATCAGGTAAAGTTAGTTGAGGTTGTAAAAGGCATAACATGCAGATCATTTTGTGTGTGTGTGTGTTGTACAGCGGGTAACAGGTAGTTCTTCCTCTGTTTCTCTGATTCACAGCCGGATCTGCTGAACTTCAAGAAAGGCTGGATGGTGAAGCTGGATGATCAAGGCCAGGCAAGCTTGTGTTTTCCTTACAAACAATTATCTCTCGGATTATATTATACAGATCCCAGTCTGAAATATTACCAATGATTTCAAAATCATTTTACATGTGCTGTATAATTATGTATTTAACACATGAGATATTGCATAAAAACAACATTGTATATAATACTGATTGTAATGCTTTTTATTGGATAACATTTCCTAAAAATGTGTCTTTTGACTAAATCATGAATCTCTTTCTCCAATATTAAGATATTTCTACGATAACGATAATTCTGTATATTTGAAAACTAATAATCGCTGTATTGGCCGATAAATTTAAATCCCAATTTTGATATAATGATATAAAATCCGTTTCCGAAATGGCTAAAACATTTTAAGTGTGTGTGTGTGTGCGAATGTGTATATATATGTATGTGTGTGTATATGTGTATGTATGTGTGTGTATGTATATAAATTAAAAAATTAAAACTTAAAACATTATTATTAAATTAGTAAAACTTATTATTAAAATTTAATTCAAAACTATAAAATCAAATGTAATCAAAATATATATATATATTGATTACATTTGATTTTATAGTTTAATAAACAAGTGGTAATAAGTTACTTGGGTTTAGACAATGTAGACTTGTTCTTTTTCACCAAGGAAAATGTATGCATCCCCCCCCCCCCAACATTGCTTATTTGTATATTAAAACGGTTATTTAAAGCATGAATCTGATAACATCAATGCATTAATTTTGCTGTGTAAATCATTCTAAAATCATTCCCTATAGTGTCTTTTTAATTTGATACATTTAATTTTTTATGAGGTTAAAGAAACATTGGCATGCAAAGGTAAATAACGCCCTGGAATATATTCATATATACTATATATTCAGCAAAATCTCCTCTAGTTATTATTTCTGCTATGAACATTGAATTGCCTTTTTGAGATAAAAGTTTTGGTCAATAATTTTGGGTATTATGTAATAAATTGTATGTCTAACGCCTTATTATAAAGTGTTGGCTTAACATGCTTAAATATGTGCAAAGAGCTGATTTAGCTGTAAATCTCACTAGCGTCTGTGTTTGTTCAGCGTTTGCAGAGCAGGTTCTTGGTTTTAAATGTGTGATCTTTATTCACTGAAGATGGAGGCAGTTTTGATCCGTTGTGCCTCGAGTTCAAAGGCCACGCACTCTTTGATTGCACTGCTTCAATAGGTCAAAGTTGAAAGGACAGCCTCTCCGCTCTTTAAAGGAGGGTAAATGTCTTGAAAAGCCAGTGGGACGCTCTGATCTCAGTCTGTTCTGTTTTAGTGGAAGAAGTATTGGTTTGTGCTGACGGATCACAGTCTTCGATACTACAAGGATTCTATCGCTGAAGAGGTAATGCACAGGGATTCTCCCGTCGGATTGCTGTAGTTGATGCCGTTTCTTTGAGTAAATGTGTTCTGGATCCCCAGGCGTCAGATCTGGACGGCGAGATTGATCTCAGCACATGCTTTAGTGTTACGGAGTATCAAGCTCAACGCAACTATGGCTTCCAGATTCATGTGAGTGTCTGAAGATCGTTCTTATTTTACTGGATTATAACTGCATTTTAGACTTTATGATTTTGTGGGATTTTAATTTAAGAACTCTTTGTTTTACAAGTTTCATTTAATTTATTGTCCTATTTCATAGACTTGTTTTCAATTTAATTGGCATGTCATGCTATAAAGACACTTGGTGGTTGTACTCGGTTCTGTACTTGTATTTGAATGCTACTTTTTGGCACCACAGGGATAGATGACATCATGAAAATCCCACAAAATACAAAAAGTCTAAAATGCACATATAATCCATATAATTTCAGTCTAGTTCTTTGACTGAAAATGTTGGGTTTTGAAATACAGTAATGCCTTGAGATACGAGCATAATCCGTTCCAGGACGAGCTCGTAACTCGAGTTGCTCATATCTCAAATTATTTGCCCCATAAGAAATAACAGGGGGAAATTAATCTGTTCCACTCCTCTAAAAAAACTCTCTTATTAGTGCTAATAACAATGGAAAAAAACATGTTTTTAATTGCTAAGGATTCCTGTGATATTAAAATCACATTTTATTTTATTATGAGTCAGACGATATAGTAGCAGCTAATGATGACGTGCGGAGGAGGAGGGAGGGATTAGATAGGTCGATTATTATATAACACTATTCGGGAGTCTCGCGGGAGATGCGTACGGAAGTCAACTATGGTGGCAAATCCATGGCGAAAAGAAACAAGCGGAAAACTGATGTTTGCGCGCATAAATTACATACGCAAGTGGATAACAGACATTCTAACGGCAAAAAGCAGGAGCCGCGAGCTTGAACATTCTCAACATGCACTCGATCTTCTCTCTACCCTAACACTTTTATTTTAGTGGAGGAACACGGAAGTGAACGAGTGAGACGCGTGAGCTGCATCGAGTGTTGCTAGCGTCGACGTCTGTAAGCTGCTCATATCTCAAATATTTGCTCGTATCTCATAGCAAAAATCGTTCGAAGGCTTGCTCGTATCTCGGAATACTCGTATGTCAGGACACTCATATCTCAAGGTATTACTGTACTTCTGAATCTTCTGGTCTTTATGTGCTCCACTCTTTCTCCCGCCAGACTCAAGAGGCGGTGCACACGCTCTCAGCCATGACCGCAGGGATACGCCGCAACTGGATCCAAGCGGTCATGAAGAACGTCCGGCCGTCCACCGCCCCAGATGTTGCTAGGTGTGTTACGATGCATGCTGCGGTAAAACAAGCGTTTTTTGTCTTTTAAAATGGTGATATTTTACGTATATTTCCAGTCTGACGGACGAGCAAGGCTCTTGTGGAGCGTTTGAGAGTTTAGCGCGTCCGGACATCACTCAGGACTCCCCGTCCTCCGAAGCGTCAGTGGAGCGGGAGGGTGCATTAAAGAAGAGCCGGGCGAGAGAGCGCAGGCGAGAAGGAAGGTCCAAAACCTTTGACTGGGCCGAGTTTCGCCCCATCGCCCAGGCTCTCGCCCAGCAGAGAGCGCAGGAGGCTGACACCTTCCAGGCCGAGCTGACGGAGCGCAACAAGAGGAGGGAGGAGCGGCGGAGGAGGTATGAGAGTGTCACCGGCTCGCCCTTTGATGTTGACACTGCCAAGATGGAATGTGAGAGTGGAGACGTGGTCCAGGTAGACGCTCTGCCCGCAACGGTGGAGCGGCAGCAGAGAGTGGAGGACGAGATAGAGCAGCGCTGGCAGCAGGTGGAGAAGACGCCCATCAGGGAGGAGAGGAGGGTGCCTTTGCCCTCAACCCAACAGAGCAGAGACGCATCAGAGCTGGAGAAACTCGTCGAGAGCTACAAGAAAGGGGTATGAGCATGCAAAATCCAATGCACATTGAATGAGTGATGGTGTAGTTCAGGATCTTGACTCTGTGAGGTGGATGTTGTTAGGTGGAGGAGCTGAAGGTTCAGCTGGAGAGTTGCCACCAGCAGTTAATGGACTCCAATCGGCACAAGCAGGAGCTGGAGGGGCAGCTCAAACACGCCCTGGAGCGCGAACACCAGATCCGTGCTGGTTACGTCTCCCCGGTACGTCACACCACTCCCATTATGCATCCATGTATCATCGTTAGGTGAAAACAAACACATGGCTTCCATCTTTATCATCGAAGCTGCAGACGCGTGCTTTGCATGTCTAGAGACCATTGCATGTAAACGGACAGATTTGTTTCTTATTCTCTTTTTACCTTTACTTAAAATTCCTCTTGTCATGTTCGAGCAAAATTACATAATGGCAATATCATGCAAGCTCTATTGCATGTTCCAGTAATAGAAATGATTAACATGAATTAATCAATACATACAACAATGGCATGAAAACAGAACTTACTGTTCCCTCCAGATACATTCATACTCAATGATGCACTTTTTAAGATTTAATTGAAATGTTTTTATGCAGATCTGCTTTGTTCCCCATTTTTTTTTTCTCAAAAGCATGGAGTATCAGTGTATCTGCAGGTGTTTTGCATACAAATGCTTCATAAACATTGACATATGAAAGACGTGCATTTGTGCATGACATGTTTTATTCATATTTACCCATTTATTCATCTCATTTTTAACCTTATTCATAACTATATGCTATAGAGTATGTGTTTATGTATGTGTGTGTGTGTTTAGTTTTGTTTAAAAAAGTGTTGCAATGTTTTCTGAGCTTAATTTGGACTCGACAGCCTTCTTTTATTCACTCGTAGCTTCAGATTTTATCAAGTGCACATTTTCACTATAGCAAAGTTAAAGCGTCTATGTATTAAAAGCAAATATTGGGGTGATTTTATTGTTAGCATGGCATCGTATTACATATCAAGTACTCTCAAAGTATATGTTTCCATCTCCTCTTGCTAGTTTAAACGTTTGCCTTTTAATGGAGACATTTATTCACCTTTGAATCGAAAGGTTTTGCTTTGAACAGACATTGAACAGGTGACGTTGTTCCTGCAGGCTTGTAACTGGATGGCATGTAACTGTTCTGGCAATCTCGCCTAGCACTAATTTTGCGTTACTTACCCCATGAAACAACTCTTTAACCTCTTAATATGCATGCATTGTTTCAATTCACTAACCTTTTGCCATTCATTTGTTTTCTAGCGTTCTAACGCGCATCATTCCATGAAAGAAGCAGAATGAATTTAACCTTAATAGATTCATTACACACAGATGTTGTGATGAAAAGTACATTTTCTTCAACTTATGGATAATTGTTGATTAATAATATAGAGTTATTCACCAATGCTGACTGTTAACCAACTGTCTGGTCCCCTTTTCCAAGCTGGAGTCCCCTTTGAGTCTTGAGACAGAGCCGCAGATGAAGAGGACTGAACTGGTTAGTTCTCAAGCTCAGAGCTTAACAAAGAAGTACCAGGAAACCAAAGAGATCCTGCAGCTGCAAGAACTGAAAAAGCGCAACATGCAGGCACAGCTTGGCCTTTCTCTCTCACACTGGCCCGTAAAGGAGCCTTGCCTTTCTGATAGCAAACCTGCCTCTTCAGAGGTCTGTCCCTCAAAGCCCATTCAGAAAACCGTCAGTTTCAAGCTTCAGGATAGCGAGGGAAAGATTAGAGAGCTGGAGGGCTTGGTAGACACGAGTGAGCCTCTGACGCTGAGGGAGCTGATGAAGCTCATGCACTCGCATAGCGAATACGCTTGGGTCGAATCTCCTCAAGGACAGGAAAGAAGCGTAGGAGAATGCCAGAAACTGTTGGAAAGCCTCAAGAACCAACAGGAAATTGAAACGGAGACAATGAAGAGAAGCTTGGAAAGGGCTGGAGACTGTATTCGAGACTATGAAGCTCGCTTGGTCACCATGGAGGACATGTTGGGAAGAGTCCATACGCAGAAGCCGGAGAATCTGTTTGTGTCGGGTTGCTATCGAGAAGAAGGATCGAGGGATCTGTCGCAGCAGGCGGAGCTGCTTGCAAACGAGAATGTCGCTTTGAACCAGCGCTATCAGGAGATTGTTAACCAGTTGAGAGAAGCGGATCGAGAGATAGACCGGCTGAAAGCAGAGCTTTGTAGGTTACGGAGCAGCCGGCAACATCCTCAAGCCAACATGGAAGACGGAGGGAACGCCGGTGTAAATGTGTACCAGCGAGAGCTCGAGGACAAATCCCAGGAGCTGCAAGAGGCTCTTGTTAAATTGGAGACGCTTGGTAATAATTTGAAAGATACGGAGAAAAGATTGCAATTGAAAGAAGCCACTCTTAGGGGTCTTGGATTTCAGGTGGCGGAAAGCGAGAAAGGCGATGAAGGATTGGATTTGGAGAAAGACGAGCTCAAGCGGCAGTTGGAGGTCCTTCGGTCTGAGCTTTCAGAGAAGGAGAAGAAGCTTCAAAATGCGGAGCAGGTCTGTCGAGAACTTCAGTCCCAGAACGAAACGAAACACGAAGAGACCGCAACGGTGTTTAGTCAGATGCTTGAAGACTCACAGAAGGAGATCAGAAGGTTGGAACCGAAGTCAGGAACTCGAGCAACGTTTGCTAGCAAACCGGGAACCGAAAGTGGGAGCCAAGAGCTGATGCAATCGCTCACAAGTGAAGATGCGATTGAGAAAGTCGTGGAAGAGTTCAAGAGAAAGTCTAAGTCTCTCAATCACGTTCTTGACATGTTGGTAATTGGCAGTAAGGCTACGACAGAATGTGATTTGAACATTTTGGATGAGAGTCAGGCAGGAATGATGTTTGAGAGAAGGATTCTACTTAAAGTTTTAGGCGGTTTAGAGGACGGCCAGAAAGTGCAAAGCCTTGAAGCCGTAAGAGCCGTCATCGACCGAATGCTAGCGGACAATAAAATGTTGCTTCTCGTGAGTAATCTCTCCAACCTGCAAGAGCGTGGAAGTGATGCGACACCCAAAGAGTCGATCAAATCAAATATCTTGAATCGGTTGTTTGATGACGCCACCAATCCCTGCGTTATGAAGAGTCTCACTGAAGTCATTCAGAAGAAAGTGGCGTTATTGAATCGCACCGCTTCGACTCTTAGGGACCAAAGCAATGAGCAGCTGCAGTCGCTGGCTTTGACTCTGTCGAGCTGCGGCGTTCGGAGATGCTGGTCCGACTGCATTCGTGAAGCTGTGATGGACGTGACGTCCATGTACTTTGTAGTTCTGCAGCTCTTACCAGAGATGAAACGTTGTGTGAATTGTGCTGATCTGAGAGCTCAACTTCAGTCTGAACGGGAGAAGCGGGTTGCGTCAGACATCCAGAGTCCTAAGAGTGGAGACTCGATGGCAGTAACCCATATTCAGATCGAAGGAGAACAGATCGACTCTCTGGATAAGACCATACAGCTGCAGGATACGATGGCTAGGCATAAAAAGGAGCTGAGAGAATTAAAAGCGGTGTACGAGGAAGAAGCAGAGAAGCTGAGACTGGAAGTGGCCAAGGCTGGTGAGACTCTGAGGCTGCGATCTGAGGAAAACGTGAAAGAGATCGACTCCCTGACCGTGTGCATGGAGAACCTTAAGAAGAAGCATGAGATGGAGCACAAAGACTTACAAGCCCGCTTCACTCGAGAGATGGAGGAGCTTTCGCACGCAGTTGAACTTGGAGAGGATGGCGAGCCAAACTCCACTTCCCTCAAATTACGGATCCAAAAGCTTGTGTCGCGGGTGTCCGAACTGACGGAGGAAATGCGTCGGCAAGAGCGTGACGGGGATGCAGCGTCGCTGCGTCTGAAATACGAGAAAGACTTGGAAAACCTAAAGGTCAAGGAGTTCCGTGTCCTTGCTGTTCTCCGTCTGTAATGGCAACCTTAAACCTGATCCTTTCCCCTCCTTTTCTCACACTAACCCTGCTTTGTGGTGCTTTACCTAATATCTGTCACCAGTGATGCATGGCTGTTAACCTTCGGTGTGCATGTGCGGCTTAACCTCAGGTGTGTGGATGAGGGATGAATATAATTATGTACGCAAAACATTTCTCAGTGGAGAGCGATTAGGACTGTGTTGGGGAATGCGTAACGGAAAGCGTAGGATCTGTGGTTTTTCACTTTCAAGCTCTTTGCCTGATTAACAGCCAGTGCTTTTTGCAAGACTAATTCTTTGATAATAAATAATGCATGACAGTAACTCAAATATTTTATTTGAAATAACTGTCTGTGATTTTAAAATGTGAACATTTACTCTGAAGATGGTACAATTGAATTGCATTATGCATTACAGTAATACGAGCATGATCCGTTCCAGGATGAGCTCGTAACTCGAGTTGCCTGTATCTCAAATCATGTTTTCCCATAAGAAATAACAGAGAAAAAAATTATATTTTCCGGCGCTCTAAAAAAATCTCCCTTATTAGTGCTAATAACAATGGAAAAACATGTTTTAAATTACTATAGACACACACACAACTTTAGTATATAAGGATTCATGTGATATAAAATAAAATAAGTTCTTGCCTTCGAGACAGACGATACAGTAGCGGCTAATGACGGCATGAGCAGAGGAGGAGGAGGGATAACGTAGATAATAATGCAAACACAATATAGAAGTGTAGTGTTTCTTCCCGTGTTGTGTATTGGAAAGACTCAGAAGCTCATATTTATTATTATTGAACACTCATAACTCGTGCTGCTCCCAGCTTAATACTCGTGAATCACTCGTTGCCCCCGGTAACCCCCACTGTAAAACCAAGCTGCCTCTAGTGGAGATCATATGCAATTACCCCATAAATGAGGCGCTTGAGCTGCTCAGAGTGCTTCTAGCGTCAGTGTCTGTAAGCTGCTCGTATCTCAAAGCAAAAATGCTTGAACGCTTGCTCATATCTTGGAATACTCGTACGTCGGGACGCTCGTATCTCAAGGTATTACTGTATCATAGTAAGATTTATTCATTTTAATAAGTTATATTAACTGTTGGCAATCAAAAATTCCAAGTATTTGCAAAAACAGCTAATTTTGCTGATTGAAAACATGCCAACTAGCAACAATTGCAGTAGTTTTCTATTGTTCTATGTGGCTTTCTATGAGTCTCTTCCTGACTAGATCATTTTACACTCATAGACAAATTGCAAACGGGAAAGTTTATGAGGTCAGTTTCATAAAGGGAATTGGCGTTGGTGCGGCTGGCAAATTTAACAGCCTCTGTTCGGTGTTTTTCTCGTTATTGATAACTACGTTAACTTATAAATTGTAAAACAATGAATCATGTTTTGGGTTGCAGGAATAATTTCTCATTTTCTTACTACTGGATCTCATTTTGTACTAAAACGATTTTAGATGTTGACTTTATTATTGCACAAACGCTGTCGTCAGTCGTCGGTATGCAGTCGTGTTTGTCCTGACGAAAGAGGAAATGAGGCAGGTGAATAAACGAGTGCAGGTTGTGATACGCAGATAGGAAGAGTTGCTTCAGGAGAGCTTCTTCCTGCAGAAACGGAGACTGAGATCAGGGCCGTTGAACAGACAGTGAAATCAACTCTGTATGTTTTTATGGATTTTAACATACGAGTCGTTTTATAGATGCGGCAAATGGCGAAACTTATCGACAGAATATATAGAGTCCCCAAAACATACTTGAACATTTAAGCCAAAGATGTTTTCATTGCATTGGAAGTTAAATCTCAAATGAAGCAAACAAACGCTTTTTGCAGTTAATGGATTGCTGGAGAGTCATTAAAATGATCCGCCGATGTTTGACAACCGCGATACCTTTCATCTCGAGTCTGAACAGAATATTGACGTCTTTATCAAGCGTTTTGTGGATGGAAGCTTGTTTCCGGCAGAAGGGATAAAGAAGGAAAAGGGTAATTGCAACTTTTTCCCCTACAAGATTTCATATCTCATGATTGAGAGGCTATAAACACGTAATTGCGAGTTTACGTCTGCATTTTGATGTTTTTCCTCAGAATTGCAAGTCTATGTGTTGAAGTGATTTAATTTTATTTATATCCTGTAAGTCAGATTTCTTCAAAATTGTAAGATATCAAAATATTAAAATTATAGTCGATATTAAAATTAAAGTCGGAATTGTGGGATTAAAAGTTTTATTCCGTGGCAGAAACAAGCTTGCATATAAAGTGTGCTTGTGCCGTCGTTCTTTAAAGTAAACGGCTCTTCATCTGATCCCGTGACTGACGTGTCCGATCCGTCTGATCGCCAGTTAAACACTCATCCGTCTCCCTGGCCTTTCAGTCCCTTCATGCCATCGTAGGTGATTCAGATCTGGCTTTGTGCGGACGCCGTTCTGTCCACGCATTGCTTATCTGTGCCGTCTGTGTAAGTGTCGTCACACGCAGGGGATCCAGGAGCGGTGCTTTAAACGCTTCTTCACGTTTCCCGCAGGCCACGTGTGAGCGAGGCTTCGCTGCCATGGAGGAGTCTCACCAGAAGGTCATCGACGAGCTGCAGAAGAAGCACCAGCGGGAACTGGAGAAACTGCAGGAGGAGAAGGAACGGCTGCTGGAGGAGGAGACGGCGGCCACTATAGCGGGTGAGTGCGGATCCAGCGGGAGCAAACACTCCTCCGGTCGCTGGGAGCGGATCAGTGTCAAGTTTCCCATGAAGCTTGTTAACAAATCAATCATGTTTTTGTGGTTTTAAGAGCATTGTTTGTTTGTTCAGCGATCGAAGCGATGAAGAACGCGCATCGGTCGGAGCTGGAGCGGGAACTGGAGAAAGCGCGGAAGGCCAACAACAACACGGAGAACGCAGACATCGAGGAGATCCGCAGACAGCACGAGTCAGTCGCTCATCCCTTTAAAAAATAGCCTGATTTCATTGCTTTCTGAGTGCATGAAACAAGCCACTTTATACTCATGCACTTTCACTGTTAAATCTGTGAGAAGCAAAGAAGACTTGCATTAATTGAGGTGGATGAAGGTTTAAGTGCCCAAAGCTCGACTGCATGACCCACTGTGTGCTGGACAACGCTGCCAAATCTGGAGCGATCGCACAGTTTCTTTCTTTGTGCACGTGCACATAATCTGCCTGCAGCTCTTGGCTGTGCTTCTGTCTAGACTTCATGGCCTTTTATCATCGCTTTAAGCTGAAAGGAGATTGTGTGTGTTGTAGAGAGGAGCTGGTGTCGTTCCAGAGGGAGATCGAGGTGTTGTCGGAACAATACTCACAGAAGTGCTTAGAAAATGCTCATCTGGCCCAAGCGCTGGAGGCGGAGCGGCAGGCGCTCAGACAGTGCCAGCGGGAGAACCAGGAGCTCAACGCACACAACCAGGTGCCCGAGACTCACACTCACACGTTTATCAGACGCTTTGTATTCAAGAAACACATTGACATTCTAATCAGTTCTTGCTTTCCCTGGGAATTGAAGCCATGACCTTGCTGTTGCAAGCACCACTCTCTACTGATTAAGATGCATTAAAGCAAATACAGTGGAGTTCGGTTATGTCGACGGGCTCAGGGGTTGCAAAAAAGCATCGAGATAACCCATATAACACATTAACATATTTTTCCACACATAACCCGCAGACGCAGATAATCCGCACTCTCATATAGCCAGCGGATTTTGGGTTTTGTGTAAAAAATCGTTGGCATAACCCGCACCCATAGATTGATGAACTTTTTTGTGTAAGATCACATTTCGAATATCAAATGTTGCTCGCATGATGTTAATTATCCTTAACTGTTCAGGCTCGATACACAGTGATTGTGCGCGAAATTCACACAATAAAAAAACAAAAGCCAGAATCAGAAGAAAAAAGACGCTCTCCTGCTGCGCTCGTCCCTTTAAGAAGGTGTCGGACGAGATGAGAAAAGCCCGCCCTCGTGGCAGCACAGCCAATCACGCCGTCTTGCATGATTGACAGGTCAGACAGCCTATCAGCGCAGCTGTCAGAGTGATATTGCAAGCGCCAAAGACAACAACCTTCGCAAGAACGAAAAATGAACATTTATGTACATGATGTGAGTTATTAAATGAGAATGTAGATGCTCAGATGTTTTTGGTGTCTTTTTACACAACAGTGTTGCCGCGATTTGTTTGATGAAGCGATCGGTATTCATCTAAAAATATGTACATTTTCAGGACAGTGCATGTTTGCTAACAACAAAAGGCATATGTAAAACCACCACAATAAAAAACACCTTTGATTCTTGATACAAACCTTTTAATTATATTCTCCAACAATGCAAACACAAAGATTGCTCACAAAATCACAAAAAACGCAGCGTGTTATCCCTCAGGCGAGATCAACGTCAGGGAGTGAACCGTGAGCGGACCGCGATCCACGTGCCAGGCAAACTCAGTGCATGCGCAGTGAATTAGGTACACAAATTAGTCACGAAATAACCATGTGAAATGACGACTTTGACGCTTTTTTGTGCTCGAGATAATAGATTTCGGCAACATTAAAGAATCGAAAATACTGAGACAAATAGGGAGTTTGGCGGTTCCACTTCGAAACGTCGACATAATAGGATTGGCGAGTTAACCGTGACTCGATAAGTGAACTCCACTGTAAATCCACTTTGTGGCGTTTCTGTGTCTGAAAGCGGTTTGTGTGGGTGTTGTGAAGGAGCTGAACAACCGTCTGGCGGCAGAGATCACGAGGATGCGAGCGATGGCGAGCGATGACGGAGAGGCTGGCGGCGTCATGCAAGGGAAGGAGCTTTACGAGCTGGAGGTGCTTCCCTTCACATCTGCCTCTGTTTCTTTCTCAGGAGTGGAATCTCACGCTTGTGTTTGCAGGTGATGCTGAGGGTGAAGGAGTCAGAGGTGCAGTATCTGAAGCAGGAGATCAACTCTCTAAAAGATGAGCTGCAGACGGCCCAAAGAGTGAGTGCTGCCCGTCACACTCCTGCTTCACCCGTGCCCACATCTGCACATTATACTATATTATAATATTATACCAACACCATGCAGCACATTATCATTCATCACATCTGCTGATATAAATGCCTTTTATTCATTGAATTCATTTTTACTCAAACACTCTTTACTAACACTCTCTCTCTCACACACTCTCTCTCAATCACACACACACACACTCACATACACTCTCACACACACACACACACACACACTCTCTCTCTAACAAACACACACACACTCACTCTCTCACACACACACACACACACACTCTCTCTCTCTCTCACACACTCACACACAAACACTCTCTCTCACACACATACACACACACACTCTCTCTCTCTCTCACACACTCACACACAAACACTCTCTCTCACACACATACACACACAGCAAATCACGAGCAACACGTTCACATTTAATTAACTGAATTATAGTCTTTTGAAGTTTAATCCCATTAGGATGTGTGTTTTGTAAGGTGTTGTTTTGTAAGATCCAGAGAAACTCATAAAGTTTATTTAATAATGATTTTATATGCTTCTGCACAGTTTTCTTGATCTCTAGTCCCGTGAAGTTGATGTGCCAATCTGTGTGTCTCCCCACATTTAAGAGCTCAATTAAAATCAAGACTTTAGTTTTACCATTTCATATTTTTACATCTTTAATGTGAATTTGTTTTGTCATTGATAACGCGCCACGTCTCGTCACAGGATAAGAAATATGCAACGGATAAATACAAGGACATCTACACGGAGCTGAGCATCGTCCGGGCCAAAGCGGAGCGGGACGTGTGCCGTCTGCGTGAGCAGCTACAGCTGGCCCATGATGCACTAGGGCAGCCGGCGTTGGAGGAGCTGGCCGGTTATGGTACGTCCCGTCCGTGCCGCTCACACACTCTGAGCGTGTGCAGGCTCCTGACCCGCCTGCGTCTCTGTTTCAGATATCATGAAGTCCAAGAGCAATCCGGACATCTTAAAGATGGCGGCCGCGGCGGCCAAGCGCTCGGAGCGCACCATGAGGTCAAAGGTCAGTTTCCACACACCTGGCCAGTTTAGCTCCCCCTCACATTTAAATGCCAGCTATACATAAAGACCCGATTTACACTATGAAAAATAAATATTATTATTATTATTAGCTGTCCAATTTAAATATTTTTTTTAATTTTAATTCCAGTTTAATCTATTTTTGTTTATTTAAAATCATAATTTATTTTATTCTTTTTGGTATTTATATAATTCAATCTATTTTGGTCTGATTTATTTATTTTTTCCGTCTTTGTTTCACAGACAATCAATTCTTATTTATCTTTATGTTTGCATCATATATTTATTTAAATCTATTTATTTAACTTTTATAATTAATTTAAATCTATTTTTTTTATTTAAATATTTAATTTATTCATATCAAATTTGTATTTTAGCCCATTTTATTTCTTTTTGGTAATTATATAATTCAATCTAATGTAATTTTTTTTTTATTTTGTATGTTTTCCTGCAGATAATCCATTATTTATTTTTTGTTATTATTTTTATTTATTTCATTATTAATCTTTGTATCATGTATGTGTATATATATTTTTTTATTCATTTATCACATTTTAATTTTACTCAAATATTTATTAACATCAATATTTTAATCCAATATTTGTTTTTATATCCAATTATTTTAAATCAATTTTTATTTAATCTTTATTTTCCATTATTGTTTTTTTAAATTATTTTATTTAATCTTCTTTATTATATTTATTATATGTTATTGTATATTTAGCGTGTGTTGGCTCACACTGCCCCCTGCTGGCGCTGCATGTTTATCCCGCGCGTCACATCATGCAGTTGTGTGTGTATCTGTGGGAAACTGAACTGTTGTGTGTTTTGTTGTGCAGGAGAATCCCGGTAGGTAGCGGTAAGACAAATGACTTCTGCACATTCCCCTCTCTAACACACAGTGCCGTGTTCGTGTGTGTGTGTGTGTGTGTTTGTGTGTGTGCGTGTGTTTCTCCTTCGTTTTTCCCTCTGTTCCCAGTCTGTGAGTCGTGACATGTCCTGGGACAGCTAAAGACTAACCCGAAGACCTTTTGACTTCTGATTTTAGGTAAATGTCCTCGGAAGGGACCGAACACTTAGATCAGTGCTTTTCCAACGGATCCCTACATTTAACAGCCAGCCATTATAAAGATTTATGGATAAAGACTCAAAAGAAATTTCATATGTGGAAAATATTATTTTAAAAATTAGTTTTATTTATTTATATATATATATATATATATATATATATATATATATATATATATATATATATATATATATATATATATATATATATATATATAAAATATATAAATAATATTCATTTTTGTATTGTTTTATAAAAAAAATATTCTAATGATTATTTTGTTAAATAATTTATTTTATTCTGTTTATTTTATATATTTTTTATTTCAAAAATTGCATTAATTTAAGAAATTGATCAATAAAATCAGCTTAATTCCTTTTATATAATTTTATTTTAATACATTTTTATTCATTTTTGTTATCGATTTTAATGTTTATTTTATTCATTTATTACTGTTTACTTTAATATTTGTTTTAGGCCTTTATATAAAAAAAAAATTTTTATAAAAAAAAAGTCTTTTTATTTTTAATTTATCTTTTTAAAATTAATTTCAATTTATTTTTATTATTTGTTTTAACTTAAGAAATTGACTTTAATTTATCATGCATTTATTACTTAACATCCATTCCAGTGTTTTTCATTCATCGAATCTCTTGCATTATTTTGAATCCTCCGTGTGTTTGCGTTGCGATGGCTGTATGTGTTGGTCACGCATGCGATCGGAAGCGTTTGCTCGTGTGTGTGTGTGTCTCACAGGGTTTAGTTGCTGCACAACTCCAGCTCTGGTCACTGTGTTGGTTTGAATGGAGAGCGAGTGAAGCGTCGCCTCTGACCGTGTCTCTTCTTCGTCCTCAGAGTCTGAAGGAAGGTTTGACGGCTGAGCAGAGGCTTCACCTGTTCGACAACAAGGACACGAAGGACTTCTGACGCGGCACTGCATGCTCATAACGACCCACCGTATTTTAGCCCAGTAATTAATCACTTTAGAGACACACTGATCACAGCGTATATTAAACATGGTATGAAGTTTGAGTTTTATGTCTATAGTCTGCATTTCATGCACTTCAGTTACTGTGACATCGTTTGTTGGTTTTCATCGCCATGTCTTAATGTAAATACCTTGTTTTTAATGAAGCATCGATCATGCGTACACTAAACACGACTGTGTCAGCTACTGTTTTAAGTCTTTAGTTTGTGTGGAGTGAGTTTGTGCGTAATGACGAGACACTACAGACCTGGGATGTTCCTCCGGATGGTCAGTGGGAATCGGGAGAACGGCGGAGCTTCTGTGTCTTCAGCTGAGCGCCGCTTCTTCTCTTCCACACTGAAGCGTTCGGCTGCTCTCGACTTCATGAACACACTTATATTGGGCTGGCTTTATCAATCCATAATGGGAGTTGTTTTGTGCTGTTTGTTCAGTGGCAGTCCTTTGTATTTATTTAAATGTTACGAAGTTTTGTCTCACATTTCCATTCATCTATACATTATTGTAAATATACCTCAAATGTACACGAACTGACGACAGGTTTATTAGCAATAAATATTTTTGCACCCTCTTTCTCCCTGATCAATGTCTATTTATTTATATTCCTCTATTATATCATCACAGGCCTTTAATGCGGAGCGAACACTTTGATCACACTGGATCTCAGTAAATTAACTGTTCAAGTTCAAAATATTTCTATACATTTCTATACATTCTCACACACGCTTATATTTAAGAACAAAATAACATGATGCCAATCAATAAACTGGTGAAGTTGATCACAGCAGCTCATAATGTGGTCAGTTGTTTATTTGACCTTTATAATTTATTTTAATCTATAATTTTATTAAAGTGTATATTAATAGATTATTTTAATCTAATATTTGTTTTATATGCATTTTTCTTGTTAATGTAACAAATGTATATACAGTATTAATATAATTTATTTAAATTATGTACTGTGTATATATATATATATGTTAAATACATGAGAGAAAAATGTTTTTATTTTCCTTTTTTATGTATTTACACATATGGAAAGTCATTACTAGCACAAAAACATGCTTTACAAACCCTAAGTGGCAAAAGTTGAAAGAGCAACATACTGATTAATATATTAAAAGAGTCAAAATGGTGAACTTATGAATTAAACATCACAGAGGCGCAGCGGTGACGTCATCTCATCAGTATGATGTCATGTCTTTGTTTTGGCGGAAATGCGCTTCCATATTACAGGAATAACTACCACAATCCCACAATGCAGCGCAGCCGCCGGAAGAGCAGGAGCGTGAGATGCGGCTGAAACTGAGCGTATGGGATGGAGTTTACCCTGTTTACCCCGTTTACCCTGCGCTGCTGAGCACACGGGTGAGTGCGCGCGCCCGCGGCCCGTTATAACGCGTCGCTGGGATCGGGTCGCGCGCTTGTTGTTGTGAATGCTAACAGCTAACAGCTAATCCGCTCTCATAAAAAACAGCAGCTACACAAACAGTCACACCGCTTTAATTAACATGACAATAAATCATAGGAGAATAAGAGAATAAACAACTTTACTTATTTTCAGCAGAATTAATTAAATAAATGTTTAGTTTCTAGCATGTTTTTCACTTTGAAGATTTTAATGTAAGTTTTTACACTGTCATTATTTCCATTTAATGCGAATTTAGAAAAAATGTTTAATGTAATTTAATACAGTGTTTTAGTTTACAAGAACAAGTATATTTCAAATCTGGAGGGAGAAATAAAGAAAATATTCTGCGGTTGCTCAATAGTATTTATAATTGCTTGCTTTGATTAGGTTTTGCATTTTTATACATACACACAATCAATCATTGTCACACAATAACCTTCACACAAACACACATATACTCTCTCACGCTCATACAATCACACACACTGACACTGTCATACAATTACATACACACACGCTCATACACACACAAATGCACACATGCTCATACAAACACACACACATTTTGCAACTATATAAACACTCCAGCAGTTGAGATTATGTACAGAAGCTCATAATTTACATGGATTTATTTAATAGACTTTCATAGGAGGAACAGATTCTCTCAGATTTTATTAAAATGAAGTGAACAAAAGTTTTTGTAATTGTCATTTGTCTGAACTAATCCGTTACTAACAGCGGCAGTGTTTCTGCTCCCAGCTGATATGGAAGAGCCTCCCAGCAACTCCGATGGTCTCCAGCCTCAAGATCTGTCGTCCGGCCTTCCCAACATCTTCGATCTGACGCGGAGCAGAGAGGAATGTCTGCTGAAAGCCAGTCCCATTGATGCCTTGCGTGTGATGCAGACCCCGGGCTGGTTCGTCAATCCCGGGACCAGCAACGGGACGATTCTTCCTGAGAGCGACTCCGACCCGCTGCCGCTTCCCACAGACCAGATCCAACCGGACGAGGCGTTCTCCAACACGACCGTCATGCTCTCGTACGTGAGCCGGTCGCACGTCTTCTCAGAGCATTCCCCGATCTACGGTGTTCCTTCGGCGTTCCTTCGTGCCTATGATCCCGGCAAGTTGACGGGAGACGCGGGAGACGTGGCGGATGTGGAGCAGCACTGTCTCCAGCAGGTGTCTGTTCCGGTTGGATTGTCCGCCTGCGAGCAGTTCGGCTTCATGTCTCCGGCTCAGGTTGTCGAGAACATGGCGGCTCTCTGCTACCTTCAGCAACCTCCGGCCATGGAAAACCTGGCTTTGGAAACTCTCAAGTCTTTACAAGCCGACCCGAACGAGTGCAGGTTTCCCATCAGCGTGGACGAACTTCAGAACGGAGCGGCTAATTCCCTGTGGAACGTCGGACCCTTCGAGGGAGGATTTCCGGAGGACAGCGGCACGGATGCAGAGGCACTGTGTCCAAACGGCAACCCAGAGCTCGTGTTTCTCATCTCCAGATCCGAGGAGCCGGTGGTTTTACCCAACGAGCCTGCGAGCTTCGCCATGCCGCTAAACCACGACTTCATCGCTTCGTTAGATCCCGAATCCCCTTCGGCGAAGCAAGTGGAGGATGTTTTCGCTTTGCCGCAGACTGGGAGTGGAGAAGCGGTTGAGTCGAAGCAACAAGAGTTTGATGTTACGACAGAATCATCCTGCAACAACCCATCTGAGTCAATCGTGCAGGTCAACGGTGCGTCTGCGTTCAAAACAAGCCGGAGTTTGTCTTCGCCTGCCGCCAAGAAGACGTTCGAGAGGAAACGACTGCCTCCGAGAGCCGGGAGAGGCACAAGGATGGAAGCCATTGTTCAAAACATCCAACCCACCAGGTACAAGTCGAGTCGCGCGTGTGTGATCAAATCCCAGAGAAACAAGAACACTTTCCTGGAAGAGATGCTTGATGTGGCTGAAGAAAAGACGTTGCGTTTACAGAACGAAGAAACCGAAATCAGGCGCTCAAGGAGACGTGCAGCCACACGATCTACCTCAACTCCTGCAGAGACTTTAGATGCTTTTTTAAACGCAGCAAAGAGAAAATCCCCCGAAAGGATCCGAAACTGTCGCTCCTCACCGATGCCTCGAACACAAGTTACGGCTCGCAAACGACCGGCTTCTGCCAAGAAATCCCATGCGGGCAAACGGAAGCGGAAGAAACACAAAGTCGGCCTCAACACCTTTTTCTCGCCGCAGGAACCCGAAATTAAACTCAAATGTCTGAATGCCAAGGAAGAGAAGAAGGAGGTGCGGGACGAGCGGTTCGCTCCGTATGTGCGCGTGCATCTCAAGAGCTTCCCGAGCTGTACGGTCGTCAACTGTCCGGAGAGCCGGGGAGGGAAGCGTCCGGCGTCTGCTGGCGGTGTATCCGGAGTGATGCCTGCAACGCCGGGACTACGGTTCGGACGCGTTTCCGCCGACGCCTCGCGGACGGACCTCCTCGTTTGCTGTCTCTGCGGCGGCTCGGCCAATGCCACGGACCTCGGAGACTTGCATGGGCCGTATTTCCCCGAAGGTTACAAATCATCCTCCAAAGTCTCTTCCAATCCAGAGGAGGAGGATCACAGTGACTCCGACTCGTCTCGGAGCAGTTGGACGAATTCTTTACGCCGGCCGGCTGAGTCGAGGTGGAGCGATCCGTCCGGGAGTCCGGCAGCGAAGAGGCCGTGGGCGGACGGCGGCACGGATTGGTTCGGCCCTCCTGTGGTTCCTCTGGACGCGAGCGAGCGCTGGCTCCATCAGGACTGTGCCGTCTGGTCCGCTGGCGTCTTCCTGGTGCAGGGGAAGCTGTTCGGGCTGGAGAAAGCTGTCAGGTTGGCGAAAGCGTCGGTAAGGTTTCAGATACACGGACTGTTTAACGTCAGACGAAACTCCAATGACGCTCACGCGTTTGTTTCTCCAGGTTTGTTCGACATGTCAGAAAAGGGGAGCGACGTTGGGCTGCGTTTTCAAAGGCTGTCCGAACAAGTACCACTACACGTGTGCGGCGCAGTCGGGTGAGACCATCGCGATTCATCGCGATCATCCACACCAACACTCAGTATCTTTCTGCTTATTATAAGTGCTGTCATCCAAAAACAGGATGGATTCTGATTGGCTGTCAATGTTTGATCATCAAACTATATCGTTCCTCTATCGTTATTAGTCATTCCCTGGCCAAAAAAAAAAGAAAATCGGAAACTTTTGTATTTTGTCAATTTTTCTGAAGAAAGACAAATGTAAATATTGATGAAACCCAAAATATTAAATGTCATGAATGTATATTTGGGTGATTCTCACGAAACCATTAAAACACCACGGCATTAAGGATTTAAAATATAAAACATGTTATTTAGTGAAATAAAAAAGCATCACAGTAAAGACCATACTGTTCTCTACCTTGAACAATGTATCATTTTAACATGGGAATTAATTATTTTTCTATTTTACAGCGTTTTTTACTGAAATTCTCATTACCGCAATGCGTCCGACTATGACTGAACGTATGTTATGTTGTAATTTAAACAAATTTAAAAAAAAAAAATCAGAAAAAAATTAATGGATGCTTTACTTGAATATGTCAGATAATAGAAAAATTATTTACTGAATATTCATGTATAATACTAATAATGAAAAAAGTAGGAAAATTATGTGTCCATGACTGGTGTTCTCATCCTCCGCAACATTTTTTAAGGACTGTTAAAAGACACATAGAATTTAAATAAAGTTTGATTTTGAATGAAGGAGAACTTCAAGGTCAGTTCATTCAAGATGGCTACCAGTTAAGAAGATCTCTTTATAGTTCTCCAATAAAAGTGAAATATTCTCTTGTTAAAACCTGTACACGACATTTTGATTATCATTACCGAAACAGGTAGTTATTTACATTTCGAAAATTGTAGGATTTACAATTTTTTTTATCCAAATGTACTTCATTAACGTCTAATAATATACATGGAGTCAAAATTAGCAAAATCATCATGGTTTCTCTATTGTTAGCAAAACAAACTAAGCTCCCTCATCCTCCGCAACACCATTCTCATACACCGCAACCATTTAAGACCAGTTGCGGCAGAGATAACGTCTGTTTCGGGAATGAGATTCAATCATTGTGTACAACTTTTACAGTTTATGAATTTAATATAAATGTAAATATTTACCTATATTATTATATTTTTTATATTAAAGTTCAGGGAAAAATTGTACAGCAACCCATAACTTCTCGAGGAATACAGAAAGAAGGAGAGAGAGAGGTTAGGTTTGGTGATGTTACAGCAGGTGTAATTAGCATACACAAAAAACACCCACAGTGTTAGGAAACATACATGAGTATACACACACTCAAAAACTTTAGCTATTACTATAACAGGGCTTTAAAGCTGGATTGCGAGTATTGTGCATAGTTTGGGAAATGCATGCCACTAAGGCATGAAGGTTGAATGAGTCTTAAAGTGACAGTAACCTAATAAATCTGCAGCAGTCTGTCATTACTTCAAAACTTCAATAGTTTTACTTGTATAAATTATACGCATTACAAAATTATGAACAATGAAGAATTTGGTTACTTAAGTTTGGTAGTATTCCTTTTCCTGAAATTACCGTTAGATCTACCTGAAAAACATGAAGGAGTCTTTATTTCTTTTATCTTTATTCTATTGTTTTCTCTGCTTTTGCTTATGTTTGTAATATGTAATATTTTATGTATTTTTTGCACTACAAAATTAAACGTATTTAAACTTGAATCCATGACTATGTTCTACATTAAATTTTATGATTTTAACAAAACCTTATATACTTATTATCATTACCAAGATAATCAACCTCATTTCCAAAACCTATGTATCATTACCGAAACAGTTCTATAAATGTTAATTTAATTAAAAGAATTGTAGTTTACTTTTCAACACTTGTGCAGACTCTACACATTATGTTCCTTCAGATTTGTCACATAATTTAAAAAATTGGTCAGGTTTCATTGAAATATCCTAAAAAAATAGGTTGTAAATTGTGGAAGGTGTTGCGGTAATGAGAAAAAGCATTCAAAATAAAAATCCTGTTAATTTAAAAATAAACATTATTTCAGAATTTCAAATTAATGTGCATGACTCTTAATAATCCAATTTTAAAAATGTTAAAATGTATTAGCTTTTCTAACAACATTGATGTTTTCAGACTGTTGCAGTAATGAGAATTTTTAGGACTTGTTTTGGAAATAATGTTAAAAAATGTCTTAAACTGTAAGTTAATGTTTTTAAAATTACGTGCACAAATAATTCAGACTTTGGTTCAAATGTCTGAAATAATTTTTTGTTAATTCAAGTATTTTTTTTTTATTTTAATTTTTTATATTTTTAAAACCATGTTTTCGTGAGAATCACCCATTTACTGAATAATCCACTGATTTAAAGGGAAATTAGAGAGTGGTAAAATGATTTTAGAAAGATGGCAGCAGTATTATGTTATTTTTGCACAGAGATTGGCCGTTCTGTTCATAAAATCTGCCATCATATGCCAACGGTGATCGTTCAGAAGTGGGAAAAGCAGAGTTTCTCACTGTTTGCATGCCTGTAACTCCAGACGTATGAAAGCTGATTCAGGACTAACGGATGCGTTTCCTCGTCTTCATCACAGGTTGTGTGTTAAATGAGGAGAACTTCTCAATGAAATGCACAAAGCACAAGGTATACATGTCGTTTTCTTCTACCTTTCACTAGTTGACAGTGTAAAATATTAAAGTATTAGACTAGTGTTTTATTTTAAAGTAAAGATGCTTCTTTTAAATCCCTCTGTTGTTTTTCTCGTTTCTTTTGCATCAGAACAAGTGCATTAAAGGATCCTCGGGTGTTGAAATCAGCAGGTGACGCTGGAGGAAGAACAGCCTGTGAGGTTTGAGCTATTAAATATTAAAAATGGGTTTCTTGTGTGTCTAACAGTAGAAAGTGACGCTTGCAACATCAAGGTCATGGGTTTGATTCCCAGGGAAAGCAAGAACTGATTAGAATGTCAAAGTGTTTCTTGAATGCGATGATAAAAGTAAATTAAATATAAATGTAAGTAAATTCATAAATCAGGCGTAAAATACATGTGTTTTAGTTCGAGTCCCTCTCTCTTATATAGGCTGTATTTAAAAGTGTTTATATCTATATTAGGAGTTTAGGAGTCACTATTTATCATATTCAGAAATAATGTAAAATACCATTAAACAAAACATCATAAACAGTTTTATTTTCCCTTGCTCCAGCAAATCCTTTACACTCTAAGTCAGTGGTCCCCAACCCCCGGTCCGCGGACCGGTAAAGTGCCACCAGGCCGCGGAGCGCATTCGCGGAAGCGGCTGTGGTGATGTGACTATGGAGACGTTTGAACAGTCTCCGCCCTTAAATGAACAGGATTAGTTCATTTAAGACGTTTAAGTAGCTTTTATGAACTGCGTCTGATATATTTTAAGACGTGCTTTCAGTTCAAACATGCATCTTAGTTTGAGACTATCTTAAGCCTGATCTGTGGAACCAGGCGAAAGCCTCTTGTTTTTCCCCATAGGGTGACCTGACCTTCAGCGGCGCGCTCCTGTTTTCCGGGACCTTCAGCCTCTCTCTGGCGCTGACGGGAACTCCTCAACACTCCTGCCGCCACGACACCCGCCGCACGCGTCGCAGAGAACCGCACAAGAGACTGAAGCTGAACCAGCGCGCGGTTTATCTGCCATTATGACTTACATAATATGGTTTTTCATATTTATATTTGGGGGCACAATTATTGTAATATAACCAGAATAATTCCTTTCCGTGTTTTCTTCATTCTGTCTTAATTTATGAACTGAATTTGGAATATTCTGCTTGTTAGGACATCAATCCTCTTCATAATCATCACGATCTATATTCAGTCACGAAAGCACATTTCCAGAAGTGAAGGAAACACGAGGAAGGTTGCAGAAGCGGCAGCTGCAGTTTACGCAATTCTGAAAGGCACTTTGTGTAAAAAGGAAAAAGATGAGGATTTTTGTTCCAAGACGAGTTTATTGACTCCAGAGTTCTGGTTTAATCCCGTTGGATGCGACTGATAACGGCACGTTCACACACTTTAAGACCCACATTTTGAACGTTTATTGTTGGTTTCCAGTTGCATTAGTTGTGCGATTCACAAACATGGTGTTATTGTAGGAAATGCTGAATATTAGTGATCACAATGTGTGATTATAACTGCATTTATTCTTGTTTCTATGCATTATCTCTCTTCTGCAGACGGATGTAGTGAAGTCTCAGCTTGACTTCAGAAAGCGTTCCTTCACACAGGAAACATTCGTGAAATGTGGAACTTCCCAGAAATCTTTTATAAAGTGGGTTTATTCATTTGTTGCTGCCTTGCTCAGACAAATCAGTGTATACGCACTTCTTTTACGTCGAGACGTTAAACGTGATGCGTTGTGAACAGACTATTTAAACGTCAGTGTTTTAGCCCAAAGTTGAATCTGTACTTTGGCAGCTCATGTTTGTGCCATTTGTCTGTTCTGTGCAAACGCCATTTTTCTTTTTTCTAACTTGAATGTTTTCGCATCTACCAAAACCCGTTTGTGTTGGCGTTGTTTCTCTCTTCTGTTAGTTCGGTCTTCTCCAATCGTAATCTCAGGGTTATTTTGTGTTGCTGTCGACATTCTCACCCCAAAATGTGTTTATCTTGAACTGACTAAAACCAGTCGGTCACCGTAATAAACTGGCTTCGTTTATTTTGCCGAACTGGTCTCTCGCTCATTTGTATTTGCTCATTTACTTGTATCAGGATGAATAAAAGGTGCGAATTTTTTTATTTATTATTGTTTATCAATCACTATAACAAAAGCAGTAACGCAAGTCTGCAAAATCAAACAGGGTCGAGATTTATTCCGGAATAAGTCTGAACTCACAGGAAGATGGTTGTATTGTAGAGATTTAGACAGGTTTTCATGACTGAAGCACAAACCAAAACAAGATCACAATCAACAGGCCTTTTCATTGGTTACTAAAATAAAACACGGTCAGTAAGAGTTGCATGTCTACGATGTGTAAGAACATGATATTTATTAGGGATGCACGATATACGAGTATCAGACGATACATGTTCATGTTTAATGTTATCGGTAAACAGTTTTGTTTTTGAAATCGGGCTCTCAAATTCTATAATTTATCAACCAATGTATCGATTATCAGCTTCAAATATTCAGAATTATTGGTTATCGGCCTAAATGTTCGATATATTTAATATTTAACAGAACTATGTTTCATTCTCCCAGCTCATGTTAGACGCGCCGCATATAAAGAAACTAAACCAATTCCAATGAAACAGGCCTTCGCCTAGCTAACAAAATATACTCTAAGAACGTTTTGCCAACATTTTCATATAGTTCTGAAAACGTGCTTTCTGAAATTCAAAACATTCCGTTTTTTTCTTAGTTACACGAATGTTACATTCTATTGAAACGTTACTTTTGAATGGAGATTCTGAAATAAGTAACATTATTTAAACACTCCATGAATAATGTTTTTGTGCCAACATTTTAAAGACCAGAGGCTGGTTGCACAAACCCACTGTTTGACGAACTAGCAGTCCGAGAGACTCGTTAAGCAGTTGAACAGCTCACTCACTTAAACTAATATACCTTTTTATGTAACGGACGTTAAAAGGTTTGTACCAGTCTTGAAGAAAAAACAACGACTAACGTTTACGACGTTCAAACGTAATGCAACTAGCCACAGGTAACTAAACAAATGTTGTGTTGTTTCTGGAATAATGTTTGTTTATAACCTTGAGAGAACGTTTCCAGAAGACTTTCCTTTCATCCTGAGCTGAGAATGATGTGTTTCAGGACATGACGGCAGATGTGTTCCACACGCACAGGCTTTATCAGGTAGTTCTTGATCTCAGTGAGAAATAAACAACAACAACAACAACAGCAGCAGCATACAAACAAACAAACACAACAACAAAACGAACAATTCATTTGGCTGGCTTGAAGTTTTGCCCTATATCATCTACTAAAGATTTCACTCTGAAACATCATCAGCAGAAATATTCACATTACATCAATTCTCACATCTTAAAACACTTGTTTTCGTCAAGGTCATGCATGTTCAGGTTATTATGTTTCTCGGCGCACGTCTGCGCTGTTTGTTTTGCATTTCAGTTTAAATCAATGTAGAAAATGTATAAGATAATACTTTAAAGAAGGACACCAAAACAAATTGTACAGTAGGCAAAAATACATATTTCCAACCTTCAAACAGAGACTGTGTTGCAGGGATTTTTTGTTTGTTTTTTGCAACATAAATTTCATAATCACAGCCAAACTCTGAGAAAAATACTCTAAAACATCATGAATAAACTTTGTTAATCGATTTCAACTAATGAGTGGCAGCCGACCATCAGCCGCAATAAAAAATACGTTTGGCACTACTGTGCTAAAGTACTACAATTAAATAAAAGGTACATGATGTTTGTTAATCGCTATGTCAACTGAAAAAATATATACTTCTGAATACTAAGAATCCTGATAAATTAAGGATTAAAAACAACAGTCAGATTTATAAACACTTCGATTACATGCGACATGTTCAGCGTCATAAACCGCGGGAAAACCAGGATTTCAAAAACAAACATCAATTCGCACACAAACACGCAATCATAAATACCTCAAACGTCCAGAATCTCACTGTTCGCTTATTCACAGAAATGATTTGATGAATTCCTCACACGAATGAAGATCCCAGATATTCTCCTTTCCTTTTTTTTTTTTTTTTGCTTCATATATTGCTTTAAAGACATTTTGTGGAAGAAAGTAGATTCAAGCTTTGTATCCACTCTTGTATCGGTTCGTTGCGCGTTAGAAAGCGCGATATTTCACTGTTTCTAAACTGCTAGGAATGTTAATCGAGCGACCGGCGAGTCGAACACAAACTAAATCCGTTATTTTTGCGTTTTAAGACGCGTTGTTCAGGGAATTTTCGCGGGCGAAATGCAGTACGTATATTTGAAACGGAAACCTCGCCATCCGGGATTTTCGTAAGTCTTTTCGTGCGCCAACGGAAATTTTCGCCCGGAAATTTTGCTGAATTTAAGCTAATGTGACAAAGAGCCCGTTTCCATCACATTTAAAACAATCTGCCTTTTGAAAATCATAATTATGACATGTCAAACTTTTACACATCAAGTCAAAATGATGTGAACAAGGTCAAATATTTGACCTAAAAAGTCGAAATTCTTATTTAAAACATCAAAATTGACATAAAAGTCATAATCATTAAAGTCAAAATGACAACATTAAAAGTTGACATTGTGACATTTTTACTCTTAAGAATAATTGTCAATTGTCACGTGATCTGCCAGAGCGAAGCGATCGAAAGAGCCATATGCAGCCATCAAAAGAGCCATATATAGTTCGCGAGCCATAGGTTCCCGACCCCTGCTTTAATCCCATAATTATGACATGATTAAAAAATTTAAATGATAGTCAAAATTGACATCGTTTCATAATTTTGACTGTTATTGAGTGAAATTATGACATAAAGAAATCATAATTCAGACTCGTTTAATAATTTTAATTTTCAAATCTCATATTTATGACGTATAAATACGTCATAAACTGGACTTTTTAAGTCATGATTATGTATGTCGTAATTAAGATTTAGGAAAGCGCATTGTTGTGTGAGTTGGAAACGGGCTGTATAACCGTGTTCTGGTGATGAACGCTCTCGCTGCGAGTCTCTGGCGCGTCACACGCAGATCTCAATGGGCGTCGTGACCAGGATGCGGCTGCTGGGAGGACTGTCTCTGGCCGAACGCTCGTAGCTGTTGGTGGACGACACGGAGCTGTTGGTGGAGACAGAGCTGAAGTGGTGAGCCGGTCCGGACTCCACGCCGCTGCTCTTGGGACCCGTCGGAGACAACGTCTGCTGCTTCATGCGGTCCACAAGCAGCTCCTCCTCCTCAGAGGAAGAGTTCAGTGCGCTCTGATGGTGGTTTCCGCCGCTCTGGCTATCCAGCATCCAACGGTGGCCAAAATGGTCTAACACCTCCTTGACCAAGCAGCGGCGTTCCTGCTCCAAAGCCAGGAGCTTCCGGAACATCCGCAGGGCTTCGTCTGTGAAGCGGCGCCACTGCGACGGCACTGCACCCGTCCTCCGCCTCTGCCAGCGCACAAACTCTTCGTAGAAAGTGTCGGACGGCATGGCCTTCTCCCAGGGGAAGTTCCCGGTGAGCATGCAGAAGAGCAGCACTCCGAAGGCCCACACATCCGTGCTGTAATCCACGCAGAACCCCTCGTGCTTGGACGTGTCGCAGAGCTCCGGCGCCGTGTAGGGGATGGTGCCGCTCACCCGCTTCACCGGTGAGCCGGCGCGCCGCGTCATGCCGAAGTCTGACAGCTTGACCTTGCGACACTCCTTATCGAAGATCAAGATGTTCTCGGGTTTGATGTCTCTGTGCACCAGCTTCTTGGAGTGCAGATAGTCCAGAGCGATGGCCACCTGATGGACGCAGCGCTTCGCCACCGGCTCCGGCAGTCCCACCTGTGCCAAACACCAAAGGACAGGATCAACATCAACATCAGGACAGATTCAACACTGATCTTAACTCTAATGGTCAATGGTCAACTCTAACGGTTGATGGTCAATGGTCAACTCAAATGGTTGATGGTCAACTCTAATGGTAGATGGCCAATGGTCCACTCTAATGGTTGATGGTCAACTCTAATGGTTGATGGTCAACTCTAATGGTAGATGGCCAATGGTCAACTCTAATGGTTGATGGTCAACTCTAATGGTTGATGGTCAAAGGTCCACTCTAATGGTTGATGGTCAACTCAAATGGTAGATGGTCAACTCAAATGGTTGATGGTCAACTCTAATGGTAGATGGCCAATGGTCAACTCTAAAGGTTGATGGTCAACTCTAATGGTTGATGGTCAAAGGTCCACTCTAATAGTTGATGGTCAACTCTAATGGTAGATGGCCAATGGTCAACTCTAATGGTAGATGGTCAACTCTAATGGTTGATGGTCAACTCTAACGGTTGATGGTCAACTCTAATGGTAGATGGCCAATGGTCAACTCTAATGGTTGATGGTCAACTCTAATGGTAGATGGTCAATGGTCAACTCTAATGGTTGATGGCCAACTCTACTGGTAGATGATCAATGGTCAACTAATGGTTGATGGTCAATGGTCAACTTTAATGGTTGATGGTCAACTATAATGGTTGATGATCAATGGTCAATTCTAATGGTTGATGGTCAACTCTAATGGTAGATGGTCAATGGTCAACTCTAATGGTAGAAGGTCAACTCTAATGGTAGATGGTCAATGGTCAACTCTAATGGTCAATGGTCAACCCTAATGGTAGATGGTCAACTATAATGGTTGATGATCAATGGTCAATTCTAATGGTTGATGGTCAACTCTAATGGTAGATGGTCAACTCTAATGGTAGATGGTCAATGGTCAACTCTAATGGTAGATGGTCAAAGGTCAACTCTAATGGTAGAGGGTCAACTCTAATGGTAGATGGTCAACTCTAATGGTTGTAGTTCAAGAATGCTTTGCACTAGAAACCTAAAATTGGTCTGTTTTATAGACGACACAACTGATTATTGCAGGTGCGGCTTTAAAAAAAATGAGAGTGTTACAGAAGTTTGCAGAAAAGAAAAGAAAATATTTAGGAAAGGGCAAATTTTTTAATAAATGATAAAGATTTGCGATAAAACTGCAGTCCTGCCCTGTTTTTTGTGTATTTTAATGCAAAAATGATGCAACTGTCATGTAAACGTTCTGTATAAACACACGTCTATGCCTGTAATTGTTTTATTAACAGTCTATAGTGTTCTGCTTAATTAAAGCAATTGAACACACGTGTTTTACATAAAGACAATGCAGATACATTTAAATTGCCCTTCTAAAGGTAATTACCTTGGAAATCAATGGAGCAACCCGTGATTTTGCGAGAATAATTGCTTTATTCCTTTGTGAAATGATCTTTACCTGTGGTGGAATGATATCGAACAGATCTCCGGACGGCGCGTATTCCTGTGCAAAAACATAGTATTCCTCCGTTTCAAACGCGATGCCAAACATGTTGATGACGAAGGGACACGGAGAAAGATAGAGCGAGATGCTGTACTCTCTTAGGAAACTCTTCAGCTTGGTGGTTTTCTTCTTCAGAAACTTCAGAGCCATCTTGCTTCCTATGGATTGAGGAAAGCAAAATGCAGCATGTGTGAATTCATTCAATTAAAGCTTTATTGGTTTATGCTTCCCATACGAACCTGACACCAGACTGTAAACTGCTTTACAAAGCACATTAATATTCAATGATGCTTGTGTTATAGATATGAGATATAAAAGCCCGTCCTGAGCTCTAGTGTGAATTAATTATGGCTTTTATTCATTTTGTAGCTTGCTTGTATAAATCGCCATCCACTTTCATGATGTGGAAACCAGACGCGCAAAACCAGTGTAAAAACTGATATACTATTATAGTTTTGAATTAGATTTTCTCTTTGTATTTGCGGAGTTCATTTTAATTTTGTTGTTTGGGTTTGTCATTTTTATTAAACCTAGTTTCTTGACAGACACTGGTTTTGTTCCCGACTGAATCTGTATTTTTGAAGAAACTGATTGAGTAAATAATTTAATGACTCAAATTCCTGCCTAAAGTACTCTGGTCAAGGATGAAAAATAATACCGATAAGCGTTAAATATTATGCTTTCCTTTCTTTTATTCCTCTGTGTTTGTGTTCTTTTCCATTTTCTGCTCATATTTTATTTTTTGTCACGCTTGTGCTCTTTTCCCCTTCGCTCTCATTTCCACGTTCTGCGCTTATGTTTCACTTAGAGTTTTATGTAAATTAGGGCGGGCGTAAGCGTCACCATTGGTCCACTGTTTCTAGATTGAAAGCCAATCAGTGGAAGAGGGGAGTTGACGTCACGGCTGCTGTGATTACCTCATACAGACTTTTAAAGTAAACTGCACTATCTTAAGAGTAACACAATCTTGTTATAAAGAGAGAAATGTTATAAACCAACCACAAATGCTTTATTCTTTCCACATGACAGTGGAATCTCCAGCTCACAGCTCTTTTATGCAGTGATTATTTAATAAAAGCAAGGAAAACATTATATTTAAAAACACACAAACAAGTTTTAAATTTTTGATTCATGCTTGTTATTTTTTTATGCACTTAATTTTTTTATTTACACTTATTATTTTTCATCTTTGAAAGAGGCGGGAAGTCACTGGTTATTTCCAAAATGAATCGCTATTTTTGAACGAATGATTCAATGACTCACTCACTTAATTTTCTAAATAAAATATTTCTTTGATTGACAGAACGATTCAGTTACTTATTTAATCGCCACATTCTGGCAACTAGCTGTTTTAATTTTATTTCAGTTAATGCTTATTTTATTTGAAATTGAAACGGGTTCATGATGATTCCTGGTTCGGCCCTAGAGTGTGGCGCTTGCAACATCAAGGTCATGGGTTCGATTTCCAGGGAAAGCAAGAACTGTTATGTTTCTTGAATGTGATGGAGAAAAGCATCTGATAAATGCAGGAATGTAGATGTTTGTAACAGAGCTGTACCTCTGATCTTATGGATGACGAGGTCCACCTTCCCGTAGGTTCCCTTCCCGAGCTCCCGTATGACTTCATAGTATTTGTTGACCTCGACCTTCTCCAGGTTCTGCGCTGCGAAGAGCTGCAGTTCCTCCAGGATGTCGACGGACACGCGCGAGACGACGGGAGAAGAGCTCATTCTGGTGGGGGAACAGCTGCTCACTGCAACACAAACAGCAAGCAGACGCATTTCAGTTCAGGATCCGCCTTACCGAGCGGATCGCCTTCATCCTGCTCTGCCGCAGGGAATGTAATTATCCTGCAGATCAGGGACATGTGCTCTCAGGAGAGGGATTTCACTTACTCTGATCTAACCTGCTAATCTCGCCTCTGTTTCCTGTAGTCTCGCTGTCTCAATCTGCGGCTGCTGTGGCTTATGCATCACAATCGTCTGTCCTTTCTGGGTCTGTCTTGAGTATTTATTTACATTTTAAAGAACAGCTCGACTGGTTACAAGTTAGACCTAACCTGCTGTTGTATAGCCTAGCGTACTTACAAGTAAGAAGGTCAAATAAGGTGGAAAAAAAACAGTTTTAGAGTATTCCAAGATACGACAAAACCTTCGAGCAAATATTGGCTTTGAGATACGAGTAAATATTTGAGATACGAACAGCTTACAGACGCTGACACTAGTAGCACTCGGAGCAGCTCAAGCTCCTCATTTATGGGGTAATTGCATATGATCTCCACTAGAGGCAGCTTGGTTTTACAGCGGGGGTTACCGGGGGCAACGAGTGATTCACGAGTATTAAGCTGGGAGCAGCACGAGTTATGAGTGTTCAATAATAATAAATATGAGCTTCTGAGTCTATCCAATACACAACACGGGAAGAAACACTACACTTCCGTATTGTCTTTGCATTATCTACGCTATTCCTCCCTCCTCCTCCGCACATGCCGCCATTAGCATGTGAACTCATATGATATTTCTTATGGGAAAAAATGATTTGAGATACAAGCAACTCGAGTTACGAGCTCATTTTGGAATGGATTATGCTCATATCTCAAGGTATCACTGTATTGCCAGTTTGTCTATTTGCGTTGAATTTACCATTGAATTGAAGTGATGTTTCCTGAATTAATCAGTGTTTTGAACACATTGGTTGATTGAATGATTCAATGACACTCCTTTGTTTCATTCCCAGATCAATAAAAATCCCACACTTCCCTTTATAGCAGACAAAAGACTCATGTCCGAATTCACATGAGAGAGGGAACAGAAAGTCCCTAGGTGACCTCTGTGAGATTCTGAAGTGTGCATACAATGAACACTTTACTATCCCATGATGATCCCATACTTGTATAAAACACACTTTTTTAACAGTTGTGAAGTTATTAATTATTCACAATAAGTACCTACTCAAGAGAGTGTGTGATTTCGACTATGAATAAATGATTCCTAAATATAAATCAGTCTTTTGAATTAACTGGTTGAGAGATGACTCAGTCACTTGTTAAATTTCTTGAAATTAGTTGAATGAATGTTTCCATCAAGTCAGGTCACCTTTATTTATACAGCGCTTTTTACAACAATTGTCTGAAAGCAGTTTTACAGAGATAACAGGAAAATAATGTAATATAGATTGTTTTTGGCTGAACTGAAGCTCAAGAAGAAAGTCAAGTAAGTTTTGATCGATTCATTTTCTTTGTAAAATCATTAGGTATTAACTTTACATGTTACACGACACCATTCTTAACAGAAAACTGAATGTATGTGTGAGAGCGAGAGTGTGTGTGTGAGAGAGAGTGTGTGTGTGTGTGTGTGTGAGAGAAAGAGAGTGAGTGTGTGTGTGTGAGAGAGTGTGTGTGTGTAAGAGAAGAGAGAGAGAAAGAGTGTGAGTATGTGTGTGTGAGAGAGAGAGTGAGTGTGTGTGAGAGAGTGAGTGTGTGAGAGAGTGTGTGTGTGAGAGAGAGTGAGTGTGTGTGAGAGAGTGTGTGTGAGAGAGAGAGTGAGTGTGTGAGAGAGTGTGTGTGTGAGAGAGAGAGAGTGAGTGTGTGTGAGAGAGAGAGAGTGAGTGTGTGAGAGAGAGAGAGAGAGAGAGAGAGAGAGAGTGTGTGTAAGAGAGAATGTGAGTATGAGTGTGTCGAGCTGCAGTTCCTTCATCTGATCCGGATCCGGCTGACCATGGTAACCTCGGGATAAACAGAGACCAATATCAGCGTAGATGCCATTCTTCTTCTGATGTATCGAGTACATCAGATGTTATGGGAATGTTCCAGGTTCTGGCTGACCTAAATTATGCAGCCAAACAATCATTTTACATGATTAGAGTTATAGAAATGTATAATTTGTGTGTGTATGCCAGGATGACGAGATGTGTGTTTAGTCTAGATTTAAACTGTTAGAGTGTGTCTGCTTCCTGAACAACACAAGGAAGACTGTTCCAGAGTTTAGGAGCTAAATAGGAAAAGGATCGACCGCCAGCAGTTGACTTTGATATTCTAGGTATTATCAACTGGCCAGAATTATGGGATGGCAATAGATGTGAAGGACTATAATGTGTTAAGAGATCAAGTATTGGGGAGTGAAACCATTTAATGCTTTGTAAGTAATTAGCAAGATTTTAAAACTTCAATGACTCATTGATAGCAGTAATGTGCGTGGTCTGGAGAGATGATGTAACCTGCAGAAAGAGCCAGCACTGTTACACAGACCGACAGTCCGTCACAACAAACACACACGAATCCCAGCAGAAAGCATCGGCTCCAAGATCTCGGCCAATCAGCCACGACTCACGGGCTGATAATGTCAAAATAGTTCAATTACCCCCAATTACAGTCTGGCTGATATCAGTCAGGTCGATCGCAAGTCCTAATCTTATAATTAAATTAAAAAGCTAATGTGTGACATCAGAATTGCAGCATGAATGTAAAGGTCATCGGATAGTGCATTAGAAGTGCTTAAAGCATCATGGTTTCGGTGCAAGTGAAGTTATATTTATAGCACTTTATACAATGCATTCACATTTATCAGACGCTTTTATAGAAAATATGCTTTTTACCCCATCGCATTCAAGAAACACATTGACATTCTAATCAGTTCTTGCTTTCCTGCGGAATCGAACTCATGACCTTGATGTTGCAAGCACCACTCTCTAGAGCAGGGGTCTCAAACTCAAATGAGCCGGGGGCCGCAGGAGGCAGAGTTTGGGCGAGGCAGGGCCGCATCAAGTATTCCACAAAAAAAATATTTTCTCAAACGTCATTATTGACAGTTCTTTAACTTAAATGGGTTCTTTTATGTACTTGGACTTACTGAAGTTCAAGGTTGAGGAAAAAGTTACTAATTTTTTCGAGATACTAAGTCATTATTATGATAAACTCATTATTTTGATATAAGTCAATATTATGAAACTTTCTCATTTTTTCCAGATATTAAGTCATTATTATGAGAAATTCTCATTATTTTAAGATACTAAGTCATTACTATGATAATCTCTCTCATTATTTCGAGATACTAAGTCATTATTATGAGAAATTTTCTCATTATTTCGAGATATTAAGTCATTATTATGAAACTTCTAATTCTGTCCAGATACTAAGTCATTATTATGAGAAACTCTCTCATTATTATGACTTAAATAATCCTTTTTTTTCTCAACTGTGGCGGAAATGGGCTTCCATACTTTCCTGATGACATGAACATCGTAATATTTTTTATGGTAGAAAATACAGATATAGGCGACTGCTACCGGCTGTTAATTATTAGCTGGGACTGTGGGACACCATTAATAAATGTACTATATACAAACAATGGGATGCAGCCACGGAGGCGATATTTACTGGATTTTATTTTCTATATTATAACACCGATGTCCCGCAAATCAGCCCATTTCAAATTATGGAAAAACAAATACAATCCACATGACGCTAAATCCAACGCCGATAACAGTAACATTCACTTCGTCCAGCTCAAAGTAGAAAATGCTCAATTTCAATCACAATAAGAAGTAATAATTCTATGACGGCTTTGACAAATGTGATGTTACACGGGCAGCTCCATAGTTGTTTCTCTGTCTGCATCAAGCCCGGCCGATGCCCCGCCCCCGGGAGTCATTTACTTCACTGTGATTGGCCCCCGGGAGTCATGTACTCCACTGTGATTGGCCCAAGGGAGTCATATACTCCACTGTGATTGGTTGGCTTGTACAGCTCCAGCTCGCATGAAAAAGGAATCTTCCGCACACAACGCGGTAAAGCGCTATTCATTCAGCACTCGCGGGCCGCACTTACATTAAACTTTCAAATGGTCCCGCGGGCCACAAAATATCGTTTCGCGGGCCGCATGTTTGAGACCCCTGCTCTAGAGTGAGAGATACAGGACAGCATGAGATGCAAAATGTTTCAGCAGCGTCACAATAATAAACAGGAAAATAGCAGAACGTCAATCAATAATGAAACGAATACAGCAGCTCTACTACAATCGTGCCATTATCCATTATCATGTGTGTCGCTTGCAACATCAAGGTCATGGGTTCGATTCCCAGGGAAAGCAAGAACTGATTAGAATGTCAATGTGTTTCTTGAATGCGATGATAAAAGCAGCTGATAAATGCAGGAATGCACATCCAGCTTCTTATGATCTCACAGCAGCTTTACACTTTACAGTCATGACGCTGTCCTTCAGCATGCACAAAAAACATCAACAGAGCATTTCTTCAATACTGTGAGTGCAAAACTCACCAACGCAGTGCTGAGGTGTTCTGGGTGTTTGCCAGGCTCTGGGATGTGGGTTGGTAAGGTGGTAATTTATGAGAAAACTCACCTCTCCTCAACAAACTGCATGACTTCAGGCATCATTTCATGTTCAAATGCCCACTAATAATAACCATTATTAAACAGGCTTCAAACGCAGTCCGGAAACGGACACATTCACACCAGGGCTTCATAAAGAGCGCACAATATGCCCAGAATAAAGCCGGGCTGTTGCAATATGTGACTCACCGGGTCAAAGCTGCTCGAGGCAAAGCAACACAAATATAGATCATCTCTGTAAAGTCAAACCTTGACGTCTGAAGACATTTCAACACACACATTCTGGTACAGGACGTTCCCAGTCGCTCTTCCATTGCTTCTCTTCATTACACAGCCGTTTAAAATCATCAAACAGCTATGGCTCATTTATTCCTGACCGCAAGCTATTTTGTCATTCCGTTATCCGAGCCGCAGCCGGGAAAACGCAGACAAGAGGGAAGAAAAGGAAAGGGAAATGAAGCACCTTTAATCTCCCCGTTCATGTCACTCTCGCTCTGCAGGTCTGACGGCATTTCTCCCCTTCATGCTTGTTTTCTTCACCAACCCTGAATACTTTCTGCTTATAAACAAAGACACATTTTGATGGATTGGTAGAAAGTGTCAATCCAAGGCCTCTACGTCAATCAGACGCAAGAACCTTCTGTTGGTCACGTCACATTTGTCCTGTTGTCAGGGACGGGGGGGGGGGGGGGGACGGGGGGGCAAGGACTCAATCGCAGAGGGAAGGTTTTTATTATTTAATAAAAAAACTAAATTCAAACAAAACTGTCCTGAGAGGGAAAACCGACTTGACAAGATCAACAACATACCTGGAGAAAAGACAACGAAGCAGCACAGGACAGCAAACACGAAGGGATAAAACAGAAAACAGGAGGAAGGATAATTGAAAGAGAACAGCAGGGGCAAATTAAACTAACAAGGGAACAAGACGGGCGGGGTTACACAGTGACAAGACATGAACACGCGGCCAATGCGGACACACATAAATGGGTGTTCACCTGAAACAAGACACAGCGTGCCGCTAAGTGAAAACACAAACTGCACGCGACACAAAGCACATGAAAGTATGCGGCCGATGTAAACATGAACCGTGTGCTAAACATCACACAGACACGAGAGAGCGCAGCCCGAAACCATGCCCACTCACATGACGTAGAGCAAACACTCATCTCGTGCGCTCATCACAAGGACAAACACACGGGTCATGAATGTTCGAATCAAGATACAAAACCAAAGAACAGGACCAAAGTGTCGGGATCGAACATCACGCCCCGCACACAAGACGCTACGCAGACAAGAGAGACTCGAGACACTCGAAGACACACACTCCCACAAACACACAACACTAGGGTAGTGTCAGAACTCTCTCACCCAAACACTGGAAAACAAGACCAAAGTGACAGAATCCAGACACCTTTACAACTAATAATTTGGGAGTCTGAAAGGCGTTGTGGTGCTATAAACATCGTCAGAAGGCAGGAAACTACAACAGGCTATTTAGGCGCCGTCCCAAATGGATTTAACGGATTCCACAAGGGCCTAAGTGCACATGCCATTTGGGACAGAGCCTTTGACAAAGCGACACTTACTCAACCAATCGTGTGCATTTGGGGGCGGGGCTACCAGTTTGTCCAACCAATGAGAAATCAGGGATGCTGATCTCATTGAATCCACATGTCCCAGATGTGGGCCGGATCTGGGCCGACGCTGTGTTTCTGTCTGGGACGGCACTGAATTTAGAAACAAATGAAATTATAAGACTCTCAAAAACTACTGTCAACTGTTTAATTATCTTAAATTATGCCTTTATCAACTGAGCATTTCTAGCTCACAGTCGAGCCGACGGGGGATTTGAAGCGAAGCCAAGAACATTTCATGTGCAACAGACTCTCAAATCTTCACAAGGTCTTCAAAGTCAACATTGTTCATGATTAAGCCTTTCAATTTCCCAACGCATTGCATAAGACGCATAATCACATAAGACACTAAAATTAAAAAGGAAGTAACTGCGATAGTGCCATGGCTGTATGCTTCATTATTATTATATTCGTTAACATGCTACTCCAAAACTCTTCAAAGTGCACAGGATTACCAGCAAAAAACATGGTACTAATTAGCTTTTAAACAAACGTTGGTGTTTACAATAAAAACTGCTTGAAGGATGAAGATGCACATGTACGATCCTGGACACTAAAGACGCGTCTCTCTCTCTCTCCTCAGAGCAAGACAATAAAGCCATTGCAACATGATCACAGTCATTATTCCCAAATGTGCAGGACGAGTGTGTGGAAGTAAGCAATGCAAAGGACTCGAGCAAGTGTCTGAGAGAGAGAGAGAGACAGAAAGACAGAGAGAGAGAGAGGGAGAGTGTGTGTGTGTGTCAGAGAAAGAGAGAGAGCGAGCGCAGCAGTGAAGAACTGAAGCATTGCATGTGTTTGTGTAAAGCGTTCAGCAGCATGGGATGTAAACTGCACTGATGTTCAGCGTCCGCTAGAGGCGATCAGCATCTCAAGCGCTCTCTCACTCCTCAGGCCGACGCTCATTTTTCATCCGGCCTCTGACAGCCTCCATTTAACGGTGTTGAGTTCTGGGTGACCTGCAGATACCTGCCGACTCATCCTATCCGCACTGAACAACAGCAGCAGCACACACACACACTCACGCACGCACTCACATACACACACACACACACACACACACATGTACACACACTCACACATGCGTGCACACACACTCACACATGCGTGCACACACACACACACACTCACACACACACACACACACACAAACTCACACACACACACACACACACACACACACACACACACACGCACACACTCTCTTTCTCTCTCGCACACACTCTCTTTCTCTCTCACACACACACACACACACACACACTCCAACACTGTGTTGTCTGCATTCTGCAGCCTCACACACACTCTTCACATTAATGAAGAATACGTTTATATGGTGAACATGACATAAAGAATATCCGGAAAATGTATATATTTATAAACATATATAGAATAAAAAGTTTATATATATATATATATATATATATATATATATATATATATACTTATTATATATTATTTATAATTATAAAAAAATTCTGGATATGCATGGAAGATTTATCTGTAGCTATTTTCTTTATAGCTGGATAATAATAATTAATTAAAATATTACGGTTACTATTATTTATATCTATTATACTGCAACAATGTGTCTTTATTGTTATTTTTATTTATTATATAATTTATTAACTGTTATTAGAATGTAGTATTATTATTAATATTTATTCGCACTACCAAGTAAATACAAATAATGGTGGTATTATTATTATTATTGGTCATGTTCATTCCCATCAGGTTTTATTAATGAATGAATATTATAATGACACTATAAGTATTATTATTATAATTAATTTCCCATGTTAAGGTCATGTATTCTTCTTCTTCTTCATATCGCAGTGATTATGAGCATCAGTGTGAAACTGCTGCAGTGCAATAATCCCGGCGCATCGAGCGCAATGCTTTCACTCACCAAAGCATGAAATCCGAGCAGAACCGCAGTGCTGGTGTTTGTCTCAGGACTGCAGCGGCGGGAGGCGATTATCATGGTCCAGTGGCGAGCGGTTCTGATCCGCGAGTGCTGGAGGATCCGGCGGTGTGCCGCTGTGTGTTTCCCCGGCGCGGAGCGACTGAGGCCCGGGGAGAACAGCATCCGAGCGCCGCCGCCGAAACCCCGCCCACCACTAGCGCCAGCCAATGGCAGCGCAGGCTGCCTGATCACACCCCGCCTACCGTGCGCATCGGCCAATCACAGCGCAAAGCAGAATCAGACGCGACTAAATAGAATTATGTGTATTTACCTTCATTAATTGTTTAAGTTAAGTTTTTTTTTGTTGCGAGAAAACAATTACAATTATGCAAAATCACATAATCCAATACGAAGAAAACAGAAATAGAGGGAATTTTATTTAAATAAAACCTAGTCTTCCGTTTTTCAATTTTAACATTCTTAGAGATTTACAGTAAATCCAAAGGTCTTTTGGAAAAAAAGAAAAGAAAACAATGGCTTAGTGTTTGTGTGTGTGTGTGTTTATATATATATATATATATATATATATATATATATATATATATAGTATACACAGACAGACATACATATATATATATATATATATATATATATACATATACATACATTATATATATATATATATATACACACACATTGAAGGAATAATTGTATACATATCTAGCTTAGCATAAATTAGAAATTACTGATTGCGTTTATGACTAAGGGATTTAAAGGTTTAATGATGCATGAATGAATGAATGAATAGATTTAGAAAACATAAACTGCATATAGTATTATGTGGAATGTGTAGCGGGCTTGTTGATTGAATAGATTGGGACAAGGGAGTTAAGCACAAACAATGTGAGTGTGCATTTAACATACCATATATGGGTATCTGGTTTGTGTGTGTTGAGCGCCTTAGGGCGCTTTGCTTTATGTTAATGTATGTGTGCAGGAACAAAACAGGAATCAGGATTGGTGAAGATCTCAATTGGAGCAACTCCTATCAGCGGCTATCTTTGAAGAAAGGTCAACCCACCTGTGTTAAAATGTATAAATATAGGGGTCAGGGAAAGGCAAGAGTGTGGCAGAGTACCTGGGCATGAGACTCGCATAGGATTGTGTAATCAGGGAAAGCTGTGACCCAGAGCTCTGTTTACTTTATTCATGATTTAATTTATATTTAAATAGTTAAACAAAAAGCCGTCTCTGCTCTCCTCATTGCCTCTTACAACCACACACACATATATACATACAGACACAAACACACACACTCACATATATACACGTGCACAAAAACTTTCAGAACATCTTATTTATTTACTGAATTGATCATGGCAATCTAAACAGTAAAGTTACATTTTTTTTAAAGTAGAGTTTATAAACCATGTTCTTCGGAATCACGACTAATCAAACGAACAGAGGAAATGCGATTCTTTAAAAAGTAAAACACCGGGGAATAAAATTGTGCAATATAATATCCGTACAAACATCAGTAGTCAAAAACACCTCAACAATGAACAACAGAATACAAACCCGGCAGAAACATCAACTCTAAAACAACTACACAAATAAAAACAGCTCCAGAGACTTGGAATGCAGATGCTGCGCGAGATTCTTGATGCGACAGAGACGAACGTGCTGCAGGTCGCCAGCGCCGTACACTCGATATATGTGATAGCGCTCTTTCTCCTTCAGTGCCAGATCCAGCTCGTTCGCAGACAAGTGGATGAAGTGTCGATCTCGCCTGACCGTCGTCTTCACCTCCACGAAGATCTCCCGCGCGCCTTCGTTAGCGAAGCTCAGCTTGAAGTCGCAGGCGCGTCCGCTCTCGCCTTTCTCGTTGAACCAGGTGATTTCGCTGGGCCCGGAGCGACCGCCGCTCTCTTTCCAGTGAGTGAGGAAGGAGAAGACCAGCTGCTCTCCCCACTGGCCGATGCAGGCCGTGTCCTCCTGGTCTTTGGGGAGCACCAGGGTTTGAGGCATGGAGCAAACCAGCGGCAGATCCTCCAGGACGTCCTCCGGACTCATGGCTTTGGTCCACACCGCATTATCCAGCGTGATGGGCGGCCGCGGACGGCTTTCAGCTCCCTGGAACTGGCTCAACACCCGCTCAGGAGCCTGGGGTGGATCTTGGCTTCTAGAGAGGAGAGAAATGTTGAGATGCGAGTGATAATAAAAGATACAAACCCTTTAAAGAGGACCTATGATGTTTGAGCAGGAAAAGCTCCAGTGTCAGTGTTTACATTCATGCATTTATCAGATGCTTTTATCATCGCATTCAAGAAACACATTGACATTCTAATCAGTTCTTGCTTTCCTTGGGAATCAAACCCATGACCTTGATGTTGCAAGTATCACTCTCTACTGATTGAGCGACAGTGAAGCTAGTGTTTCCGAACTCCTGAAACGCTCCATTGATTCTTGAGTTTCTTCTGGGAACAAACACTCACAATATTCCTCATTATCATAACGCGCAGAATAAAGGGGCGGGGCTTGAGTGAGTGAGTCGTGTGTTGAAACTGTTGGTTATGGGAAGGGGCGGGACTTTTCACAAACACACTGCAAGCT
>JAWRVZ010000054.1:1225000-1320000 GCA_037043235.1 Rhodeus uyekii | reverse complement strand
ATCCTTCCCTCGCACCCTTCCCTCGCACTCCTCCCTCGCACTCTTCCCTCGCACTCCTCCCTCGCACCCTTCCCTCGCACTCCTCCCTCGCACTCCTCCCTCGCACCCTTCCCTCGCACTCCTCCCTCGCACTCCTCCCTCGCACTCTTCCCTCGCTCTCTTCCCTCGCACTTCCCTCCCACAGGGCAAGATCTCACACTCCCTCAAACTCCTCCCTCGCACTCCTCCCTCGCACTCCTCCCTCGCACTCCTCCCTCGCACTCCTCCCTCGCACTCCTCCCTCGCACTCCTCCCTCGCACTCTTCCCTGGCACCCTTCCCTCGCACTCTTCCCTCGCACTCCTCCCTCGCACTCCTCCCTCGCACTCTTCCCTCGCACCCTTCCCTCGCATTCCTCCCTCGCACTCTTCCCTCCCACAGGGCAAGATCTCACACTCCCTCGCACCCTTCCCTCAAACTCCTCCCTCGCACCCTTCCCTCGCATTCTTCCCTCGCACTCTTCCCTCGCACTCTTCCCTCGCACTCTTCCCTCGCACTCTTCCCTCGCACCCTTCCCTCGCACCCTTCCCTCGCACTCTTCCCTCGCACTCTTCCCTCGTACCCTTCCCTCGCACCCTTCCATCAGTGGATCATAAACACTCAAAACCGTCAACAATGAGAATCTTGAGGCACAAGAATTTGTAACCAATATTTACCAAAAAAGTGAATATTTCTCCCACCTGGATATGAATGTAATAGATTAGATCAAACTTTTCTGTACCTCTAACAGTAGAGCGGTGCTTGCAACATCAAGGTCATGGGTTCGATTCTCAGGGAAAGCAAGAACTGATTAGAATGTCAATATGTTTCTTAAATGCGATTATAAAAGCGTCTGATAAATGCTTGAATGAGAATGTAAATTAATCAATCAAATGATTAACAAAATGATGCATTGATTCAAAACGTAAAAATATTTTTTTTCTTATATTAAGAAACTAAAGTGTATACATTACAGTGTATACATTACATTAAATTAAATATTCATATTTTGCATTTGTGAGTTAAGGCAAAACAATCAATAATCAATCAGAGTACATTTTCCTAAATGTTTGAATATGCAGATAGGCATTATAAGATGAAATATGCGCAACAGAAGAGAGATCTGAAGCCGGGATAAAGCCGAGATGAGATGCACCTTCGTGCTTGGATCTGCCGGCGGCTCTCCTGGCAGCGGACGGCAGGTTGAGTAGAATAACCGAATCGTGTGATTTGAAGATCTTCTCCAAGTTTGCGCTGTCTGCGATCATGGGCTGCCGAGATAATGTGACCCAACCGCTCGTCTTGCTGGGGAAAACTCTCTTCCGGGACACCATCTCTGTGAAGAGCGGGACACACGTGAGGAGCAGAGCAGGATGCGGCAGATTTCAGACAGACGGAGTGAAGATCTCACCTTTCAGAGACATGCAGTAGCTGGAGTTTAGCGGAGTGTCCTGATCCTGCTCACCCACAACAGGGAGTTTACATTTATCAGCTGAGAGAAAGAGAGAGGGAGAGAGAGAGAAAAAAAGGCATATCAGAAATGTCCCAAAGCCAGTTAATGGATGATTAGGACAGATATCATTTGATTTCTACCTAATTTGGCGAAGATGATGGAGACGTCCTGGATCACGTCTCCCGTCGCCAGAGGTGCGGATTCACAGACGGCCTCCAGCAGAGACACGTACTGCTTCATGGAGGGGTTGCGCTCCACTTTCAGAGACTGCAATCATTAAATCGTTTAAATTAATTTAGACATTTTAATATCGTCATTTCTCAGCCAGAACATGACATTAATTTCCAGCTTATCGATATCAGCTGGAGTTTCAACACTATACAAACCTTAAACATACTCTGAATGTCCTGCAAACCATGATAAAACGGCGCCAAGACTCTGGGCTCCTGGATCTCGCTGTCAGAGCGTCGGATCAGCTCCTTGTATCTCTGGAACATTCCCGTCGGATCACACCAGCAAACCTCTTTGAGATGATAGAAGCGTCCAGAGCACCATTCATCCGTCCTGAGAGAGAACACATCGACTGTAAATGCATGGCGGTGCTAGAAGAATCTGATGGTTGAAGGGGTCATGAACCATTATATTTAATATGTTATAACATTAATAAAGTTTTTGCAAATATCTGTGGAAAAACGATTATCTTGAACCTTCATTCTAACCTCCAAACTCTCTATTACACTATACTTTAAGTCAAATGCTCTGAACAAACATATAATCTTCTAATGTGATCCACTCAGCTTTCCCGTAGGTAAACCTGGCTCAGGATTGGCTGTCTCTGGCGCTATGTCCTGATTGAGAGCCAATCGCATCGCTTGCTCTCAATTGTGAGATTGAACGAAAGCCAATCGCGTTGCTCGCTCTGCATTGCAAGATCAGACGAGAGCCATTCGCGTCGCTCACTCTGCATTGCAAGATCGGACGAGAGACGAACAATCTCTTGCTCTGGAGGCGGGCATGTGCAAATGTATTTGCCTGCATGACATCACAGATCACCCAATATCAAAAACAAGCTGTTTTTGGAGCTTGATTGCATGCATGCTTTGTTTATAATGAGGATGTTTTAATGGGTCAAAGACCTCTCATATGTCATGAACTCTTTAAATAGCTACTAAATGGTTGGTGTGTGTATATCTGACCTGTCATACTCGATGAAGACTGCGGGCGAGTGCTGGAACAGGTCTCTGAGCTGCACACTAGTGCACTCGGCATACAGATAGCGATACACTGCATGGATGTGATTAACTGTAGAGGTGAAATCTGCTCCTTCAGGATCCTCCGACGGATTCTCTGACACCTTCGTGCACCAACGCTTCAGATAGCCAATCATGTCCTCCACATGCACAGTGTGTCTCATTCCTGCACGGACAACTACGTGTCAACTGTGATACTGAAGAAAAATGTGTCAAATGTGCACTGAAGAAACAGTAGAGTGGTGCTTGCAACATCAAGGTCATGGGTTCGATTCCCAGGGAAACCAAGAACTGATTAGAATGTCAATGCGTTTCTTGAATGCAATGCAAGTTGTTTTGGATAAAAGCGTCTGATAAATACATGAATGTAAAGAAAGATTTCTGATTATTATCCATGTTGAAAAATCAGGCAAAAAGGAAAGTTATTACAAACTTTTTTTGTAGGAAAATTGATTAACCATGCAGATAAATGTGTATTAAGTAATTAAAAAGGTTTATTTTTTTATTCCATATTGACTTTAAATCAATACTGTCTTGAGAAGTGCAATACTGCAGTTCGTAAGATCGAATTAAGATCAAAATATGGATTTAAAACTGTCTTTAGCTTTACCTATCGCCCTGGTGAATTCGCTGGGCATCTGTACGCTGTGCGCATAATCAACGTGGGAGCCGAGGAGCTGGTGCACTTCTGCAGAGAAGATGTAGACAGCTTTGGGCTGCATGTAATCCACGGGCCGGCTCTCGTCCCACGGCGGCCTGCGCGCTGGGATCCAGGACAGCTGCGTGAGGAGATGATAGAAGGAGGATTTGACCTCTCGCACGGATCGTCCCTGGCTGTCCAAGACCTGCGACCGGAGATACTGCGAGTACTTCTCTCTAGAACACAAACAGCACAGGGTCTCGTGTAAAAAGACATGAATAAACATAGATTGTCTAGAGACGCACGTTATATCAAAATGAAATTGATGTTGTGATTAGGGATTTGCGAGTGTAGTCGACGGTACAGGGTGCGACTAGTCGACACCGAAAAAACCTTATATTTATTGTTCTAATGACTTTTTAACCTTACATGTAACCCTCTTACACGCGCGATCACAGGTGGGATTAGAACGTTCCATGAGTCTCGTGATCAATTGCTAAATTCAAACGCGTTTTCGCGCATTGGCTGGCGCTCAGGTCGTGACGGACGCGCTCAGTGTTTGTCATATCACAGCTATTCAGTTTTCAACCACGTACCTTTATTTTAGGTTTCAGACGTTTAAAAAAGCGGAAATAACAATCCATTCAATACAAGGTGTTTTATTCATGTCAGATACACAGTGCATACGTTACTCTAAACTTCTCCCACTTCGCTGGACACTTACTGTCATGTATTTTGAGAGAAGGGACTGAATTTACGTGTTGTAAATCCTACGGATCAGATTATCTGAACTGCAGCGCCTGTCGCACATCAGCTGACATAATCATTATAAAGGCTTTTAAGCGACAAAACGCATTCACTTCCACATATTTGAGAATTGGAATATCAGGTAATTGATATTTCACAAGTGTGTGACTATTTTGAATAAACCACATTTTATTTAATATCACAGGAATCCTTATATACTATAATTCTGTGTTTGTGTGTGTGTGTCTCTATAGCAATCAAAAACATGTTTTTTTCCATTGTTATTAGCACTAATAAGGGAGTTTTTTTAAAGGTTATTTCTTATGGGGGAAATGATTTGAGATACGAGCAATTCGAGTTACAAGCTCGTCCTGGAACGGATTATGCTCGTATCTCAGACGCTTGTGTGTAAACGAACAGTTTCACTCTGAAACCAGCAGTGCATATTTGTATCTGCTGGCAACCCATCAGAATTAAATTTTCATGGTTTACGGTTTAAAAGAAATTAAGACACTTTAGAAGTGTTAGTATTATAATTTTTCAGTGAAATAAAATTATTTTAGTAACACTTTACAATAAAGTTCCATTTTTATTTTATAATAATAATTATTTTAAAGTCACAATGAACTGGTCAGAAATGCGGCCTATGAAAACTGAACTGGAAAGAGATTTTTTTTTAAATCAATTCAATTTAGAGTTTTTGAAAGAGGTTTGAGTTGGTTCTTGGAAAACGCAAATCTCCCAAATTGTTCAGCCCTACAAGGATTTAGAACAAAAAGTAATATTTACACTAATATAAGTATTCATTCTTTCCAAATAGAGCTATTAAAAGGGATTTTTTTATTTGTTATTTGCATTATTTGCAAGTGCTGTTTTAGTTGTTGTTAAAACTTGTTCCATTGTTTAATGCCCTTCTTTTGTCTATGTATCAAGGTACTCTTGATAACTAAAAGTATTAAAAACACTGTGGTTAATTGAAATAAAGCCGAAATAAAATAAAACAAATATTAGTTGAAAAACACAAAAATTTTAGTTTGGTTTTTACACTTTATTTTAAGGTGGCGTAGTTATATTTTATTAAATATTTAATAATATTAATTAACTACATGTTATTCTTAGTTACTTGTAATTATTCATAATATACTGTTAATACTATAGTAAGTACATGTAGTTAATGTGCAACTTCGTCACAATAAAATAAAGTGTTACCAAAATTAGAAGTTAACTTTGCAAAATTAACTGAAATAAGTTTAAGTTAAATACTAAGTTAAATCAATAAAATAAAAATATCTAGTTCAGTCACAAAACTCTAGAGGGCAGATCCTTTACTTGCATCACATCATTACTGCACGCCACAAGCTGATTGGACTCTGCTGATGCGGCAGCCAATGAGATTACTTTGAGTTCCTCTGAGAGCCTCCACCTCCCCAGCTCCACCTGCCTAGATCTGCTATTAATGTCAGGATCCTGCCCTGACAGTCTTGTCTGTTTTATCCTTGTTGTGCTTGAGCACATGGCTCTGTCTTTGTTCATGTGTTCCTCTTGTTCCACCTCCTCATTTCCAGTTACCACGCCCCCTTGTCTAGTCCTCGTTTGCTTTAGTGTGTTCACCTGTCCCTCATGTGCTCTGCTCCCTTTATATTGTGCTCCTTTCCCTCATGTCCTTGCTGGTTCGTTTTGTGTACGTTGTGGTATACGGTACTGTTTCGTCCTAGAATCTGTACGGTATCTTAGTCTATTCTAGTTGTGAATAGTTACAGCTCTTTGTTCTAGCTTATTCTTTATTGTTGTTTAGATGTTTTTTCAAGTCTTGTTCTAGTTCAGGGGTCGGCAACCTTTAATGTTGAAAGAGCCATATTTAACAAAAAAAATAAAAATTCAAATATGTCCGGAGCCGCAATCTAAGGCAGTGCTTCTCAATTATTTTCTGTCACGCCCCCCTAGGAAGAGGTAAAAATTTCATCGCCCCCCCCTCCCCCCATTTTGGAACTTTCGCCTCATTGTTTCCATGGCAACGCGTCATACTTGTCACGTGAGATACCGCAGCCACAAAAAGCGCTGTATAATAGATCACATTTACTTAGTTTTTTCTTTTTTATTCAAAATAGTCACCAACTTGTTGAAACCTAAAGAAATCTTATGTGGTTGAAAACACTGAATTGTTGTGATAAATGACAAGCTCTGAGCGCGTCTTTTTTTGGATCAGTGCCAGATATTGCGTGAAAACACGTGTGAATTGAGCGGTTGATCACGTGACACATATGAACACTGGTGTGTGTGATTGTACACGTCAAAGGATGAGAGGACGGTTATCTGAACTTCATATATGCGACTCTTGTTCAGTGCAAGAAAACCTACTCACTGGCAAAAAAAAAGCAGCAGCAAGACATTCCTTTCTTCCATGGGCGAAGCGATAGACTCATGCGGCGCGACACTCCTTTCTTCCGTGGGCGGAGCTATAGCGGACCGAGCGCGGATAGCGGGACCGCTGCTACAAGTTACGTGCAGGGGATGAAAGAGCCGCAGCACAGGGGTGAAAGAGCCGCATGCGGCTCCGGAGCCGCGGGTTGCCGACCCCTGTTCTAGTTAGTTCTTGCCTTTTTGTTTTCTCTTGAGTTTAGTTAATTTCTACTTACATCTTCTCCCTGCAAAGTTGTCCTTTATAATTTTGTCCTGTTTTCATAGTCATAGATTATTTCTCTAGTTCTGTTTTCTTTTTCATTAGTTGTGCTCATCTCATTTTGTTGCTTTGTTTCATTTAATAATTTCTCTTGTCTTGCATTGTTGTTTTGTCTTGTCTGTTGTGAGTTGTGTCCGTTCCTGCCCTGTCCTGCGCCCTGAGAGTTCCTGACCTCTGTCTCTCCCAGCTGGCAGCTAGTCTGGGGCCTACTCTGAGATCTTCTAGAAGTTTGTGGCCTGGCGTGCTCCTGCTTGGTCTCTCTGTTGGTGCTGCCTTTCCTAAACTCCTCAGTCTGTAGTCATTCTGGACTAGTCTCAGTGGTCATCATCCCTTGCCCGTCTCTGTCGTCAACCCTGCCCTGCTTGTTGGACTCTCACACCTCTCTACCCCTATTGTGCCTTGTCTTCAGTTGTCAGTAAAACCCCTTCACTTGCCATTTCTGCGTTTGGGTCCTCTCTCTTGCAAAATCCTGACAATTAATGCACATGATCACATGCTCACAGCAGCGAGTCTGTGTATCTGTTAGCAGAAGCAAGTCCAAACTTGCAGATCTAGTTCCCCAAGATAGCTTTCCTCTATCTCAAACAGTAGAGAGCGGCGCTTGCAACACCAAGGTCATGGGTTTGATTCCAAGGGAAAGCAAGAACTGATTAGAATGTCAATGTGTTTCTTGAATGCGATGATAAAAGCATGAACGTAAATGCAAAACCAAATATATCACATGCTAAAACTATTCAGGGAGAATAAATTAAACCTAAATAGCATGATGCAGTCTGTGCACTATTTCAGTCAGAAAACTGAGTAAAAGCAGCACTTTGTATGCTGAGGATCCAGCTGAGCGGGTGGACGTGGTTTTGCTTATGAACAGAAATGGAGCATAAAGCAGGGCGACGTCAGGCGGTTCAGGCGAGGCCAGTGTGAGTCACACGCTGAGATCAGCGAGGCCGACGCTACGCTAAAATACACGCCATCCCATGAGTGCATCTGAAGAACTGTACTATACATTCCTGAGCGACCAGGAATAGACTGATGCATGTTTCCCGATTAAGATCTGACGTGATCATCAGACACAGTCCATTAAATAAACAGGCCAAATCCGTCAAACGCGCACACACGCAGGCGCGCACACACACACACACACACACACACACACACACACACACACACAGTCAGACAGCAGTCCAAACAAAAACACAATATTTCCTCCTCTTTAAAGCTTATGTGATCAAAAATGATAAAATGCAGATGATGACCTGCATGCCAGACTAACATCCATTTCCTATGCCTGAACAGAGTCTGAATAATCTGGATTAAAGAGCTGTTTGCGGAACAGATGTGGCAGAGCTCAGCAGATTGAGAGTAAGTGGAGTGATTTCACTACAACCAGCTGTAAATCATGAGAGATCAAGGCATTACTTGCTCGGTTTCTGGATGAGTTTAGGAGATCGACCACTTAAGTCTTTCCCGCTATAGTGCAAAGCAGAATCTACACCGTTGCATTCTTATGCCAGCATTTCCTGCGTTGCTGTTGAGCAGCTGCTGCTGAAAGTCCAAACCACGGCAGAAAAACAATTCTTCACTGAGTCGTGACCTTGAAGCCTAAATTGAAAATGATGAGCTAAAGAAGTTCATTGTGGCAAAATAACGCCAATCTATGCACATACAATCATGTAGCACAACTGATACACACACAGACTCACACAGACACACACACACACACACGCACACACGGACTCTCTCTCTCCCTCTCTCACGCTTGAAGACACCGAGCAGCAAAGCTCCAGAACTGAGAAACGTTTTAGGCACGTGTGTAAAAATGCTGTAAACTGAAATTGATCAATTAACTTCTGTTAACTAAATCAGATCAATATTTGTTTAAAACAGCTTTTGTCCGCAACTCTTGCTCAGAGATTCAGGCAGTTTCGCTGCTCGGTTTCTTCAAGCGTCTGATCCTGCAGTTCTTCTAGATTTATTCTCAGTTTGCTCAGACGCACTGGATGATGGAGAGATCAGATCTGTGTGTGAAGCTGCTGTCAGACTCCTGAAATATGACTGATTATTACAATTACAAATGTAAACTGATGTTTCCTCCTGACTCACAGCAGCAAAAGATAGAAAGAACTGCCTTAAAACTACTTTATTGAGAGAAAATATGAACATGCCTAAGACTTTTGCACAAAGCTGTGTGTATATATATATAGTTATAATTTGTATGGAAGAGGGAGCATCCATCCTCTGTGGTGTTTATTTACCCCGCGTCCCAGTTCTTGTCCAGCAGGTTGATGAGCACTCGTCTCTGCTGTAGTTTGGTGTGAGCGTTCAGCTGCTCTACGGTGGCCAGCGTATGAAACTCTGCGCAGTGATGATCCTCTATGACATACAGCCCATCCGCAGGCTTCGGCCACAGTTCACCCTCCACTGCCCACGGGCTGGACGCCTGGCAGAGACATTACACAGGTTATCCAGGCACATTCTGAGTGCACTGGATCACTGGGAAAGACTGTTTGGATTCACAGTCGCAGTTACTGTATTCTGAGCAGGTATGAAGATGAAAATACAAAATACATAAAAACAACAACAGCTTTCAATTGCATTTTCTTTACTGGTTCATGCTCAAAAACATTTATTCTTATCGGCTTTTAAACCGTTTTAAATCCTATATGCTGTTCTATGAATTGTTTTATGGTCGGTTTGTGATGTTTTTTACCTGTTAGTCATACAGCACTCACAGGTGAAACGTGTCGTTCTGAATCTTGCATGAAATTGCATTTTAATGAGCTGGTCAAAAGTTATTACAGTAATTTAAATACATTACAGTAATACCTTGAGATACGAGCATAATCCGTTCCAGGGCGGAGCTCGTAACTCGAGTTGCTCGTATCTAGAATCATGTTTTCCCATAAGAAATAATAGAAAAAAATTTATCCGTTCCAGATCCGTAACAATGGAAGAAAACATGTTTTTTATTGGTATAGACACACACACACACAATCACTCACAATTATAGTACATGTATACAGTATAAGGATTCGTGTGAGGGGGGGTTGGTACGTCGACATTTGATTCCGTATCGTACCTTACATGAACACTACGTAACTTATGTAAACTTAAATGAACACAACTGAACTTAGCTTACGTATTTTTTGTAACGTTTCTATTTTATATTATTGTTTTGTTTGTTTTCTTCCCTTTTTTCGCCTGACTACCCTCACTTTCACTTCCACTTGGCGCATAACTTTTATCGAGGGAGATTTGTTTCTGTCTCCCTTGTTTCTTTTCACTGCTGAGCTTTTGCAACACCATCGTATCGTCTGCAGATCGATCAACTCCTCAGTCCACAGTTCCTCCTGATCACTCACGCGGCACCGCACTCATATTTATCGGTTTAAATTTTTATGTACATGAAGAAGGATAATGCAAAAAATAGAGAGAAAATCAGCTACTCGCGGGCGATGCGTACAGAAGTTAGTGAACACTGAAGTGAAAGTGCATCGGCATCAGTACGCGTGCTCCTATTTCGAAAATGTACTCGTATCTAGAAGCAAAAATCTGCCCTAAGGCTTGCTGGTATCTTGGAATACTCGTATGTAGAGACGCTCGTATCTCGAGGTATTACTGTACATGCTAAATCTATCAGGACTGTTACAGGTACCGATAATATTTGCTGAACGATACAATGTGACGTTCTCATAATGTTTGGAGAACGATATAATGTAACGTTCCCATAATTTATTTTTAAAGATCAATGATCAATGTTTACGTTACATGGTTACATAATCACCCATGTCTGGTATTTTCAGCTGTTCTCATTGAAAAAAGCTTGCATTCACAGAACAGCATGTGTGTAACATGTTATTTAAGACAGCAGGCCACAAATGGCATTGGAAGTTGAGAAGTTCAGCATTTAACTTCCACTTTTATTACATCCAATTAGTGCTAATTTCACACTTTCACTCCATTAAACGCCTCGTAGAAGAAAGCGCCGTGATTGGCTGAAATCGAGGTTGCTTCTGATCTCACACCACTGTTGTGCCGCGCACAAAACAAAAGCAAGTGCTGACATGCTTCATTAGTTTGCCTCCCGTTGACACACTTCAGTCTGACAGTCGCACGCACACATTCTGGTGCGTTCACTAACACAGATCCGTGTGCGGCTTCCCTGCCGAGACTCACATCCGAGAACACGTACCAGTTCAGAGGCCGTGAAGGTGCGCTTCTCCTTTCTGAAGATGAGAAGGTCTCGCACTCCCAGAGAGCTGAAGATCTCTCTCCAGCCGCTCACGTCTCCGTCTGCCCTCAGATAACAGGCATCCAGCAGGACCCAGTCCACACCTGCAGAAGGAAAATAACCGCTAGAGTCTGACACGGCTGGCTGGATTCTGGAGTCCCATTGCATAACGCTCCGTGTTCATGCACAATTCATGCTTTTGTAAGTCCCTACAAAAGACTTCTAGTTCGGCGCTTCATTTCAAGGGTGAATCAATTATTTGGGACAATCGTGGACTGTGAAGTAATTGTATTAAACTGAAGTTACCATTTCAGTAGGTTTGGTGCACTTTACAATAGGGTTCCATTAGTTCTGACACTTATGACTTTTTCTTTCAATTGCTAGATATAAATTTGCATTTAAAAGAAAAAAAGACAGAATTGTAAGATATTATCTTCATAATTGTAAGATCCAAACTAGCAATTGCAAGAAAGGGCAGATTTGTGAGATATAAACTTCCAATTAAAAACGAAATAAATTTGTAATAAATAAATAAACTCTTGTGAGATAAAAAGTCACAATTAACTTTTTTCCATAGTGGAAAAAAGCTACCATAAGTTGACTAATAAAACCTTATTGAAAATTGTTACCTTTGAATCTTAATTCGCCAAGAGGCTACACTGTCAAAATATTTTTTTCTAAATTGTAAACAAAAGTTCATTGTAGATTATTGGTGTGTTTTTCAAGAAAAAATCATTTCTTTCTGTCAACTTCAAAACATAATGTTTCATTCAATACGTTTCCCTGCAATTATTTGTGGTTTTTACTAGCAGCTTCTGAGTGAAAATATTTTGAAGGTAAACTATGTTTTCCAGTGTACTCTGTTTACCAGGGAGGATGCTGGGAAGGTCGATGTTGCCGTACTCTCGGGAGAACTGTATTTTGTGCAGTGAAGGGCAGAGGAAGCCCTGGCTGGTCAGCACAGGTACGTCTGCGCCGAGACTCCTGTAATCCTGGTTCTGAGAGTGCCGTTTGATGAACACCAGGTAGCTGACGACGACGTCCTGTGGCTTTTTCTAGAGCAGAGGGAATTAAATATGTCAGGCACATTCGTAATAGATGACAGCACATATTGCATTTCACACGCTTTCAGTTTCAAACAACCTGAACGGTTATGAATCATCCAAATCCGCACTAATCATATTCCAACTGGGTTGCATTTAATTTAAAGGACACAGACAAAGCAAACTGCATTCACAGAACAGCACTCACATATCGACTGATACCGATAACATTATATATGAACACGTATCGACCGATATCGATAACATTATAAATGAACACGTATCGACCGATACCGATAACATTATATATGAACACGTATCGATCGATATCGATAACATTATATATGAACACGTATCGACCGATACCGATAACATTATAAATGAACACGTATCGACCGATACCGATAACATTATATATGAACACGTATCGACCGATATCGATAACATTATAAATGAACACGTATCGACCGATACCGAAAACATTATATATGAACACGTATCGATCGATACCGATAACATTATAAATGAACACGTATCGACCGATACCGATAACATTATAAATGAACACGTATCGACCGATACCGATAACATTATAAATGAACACGTATCGACCGATACCGATAACATTATAAATGAACACCTATCGACCGATACCGATAACATTATATATGAACACGTATCGACCGATACCGATAACATTATATATGAACACGTATCGACCGATACCGATAACATTATAAATGAACACGTATCGACCGATACCGATAACATTATAAATGAACACGTATCGACCGATACCGATAACATTATAAATGAACACGTATCGACCGATACCGATAACATTATAAATGAACACGTATCGACCGATACCGATAACATTATAAATGAACACGTATCGACCGATACCGATAACATTATAAATGAACACGTATCGACCGATACCGATAACATTATAAATGAACACCTATCGACCGATACCGATAACATTATAAATGAACACGTATCGACCGATACCGATAACATTATAAATGAACACCTATCGACCGATACCGATAACATTATAAATGAACACATATCAATATCAGTCGATATATGTCGTTGACATGTTTATTTTTATTGTTCTCATATTGATAGATAAGAAGATTTATCTGATATATTAAAGCTGATAAATGCCGTTTTATGTCCTTCCGCTGAGACAAAAGCTCGTTCCAGTGGAATTATCAAGTAGGCATCAAGTGCACTTTGGATAGAGTCACGGAAGGCAACACAAGAAGGATCAAGCATGTGTTTGTGCGACTCTCTGACCTGCCAGGCTTTGCTCTTCAGCACCGGGTAGATGTGCTGATGCAGAACCTGCTGCGGCTCCAGCTCATGGACATTGAGTCTCCGGAGCAGCTCGCGCACCTGCGAGTTTCCCAGCTCATCCAGACACACCAGCAGCTGCGGCTCCACAATGTGTAGGTCCTGATACAGGGCCTTCAGATCTAGAGAGACAGGAAGCATGAGAGCGGCTGTATGACCCACTTCCTGTGGCGCCTCCCGAGAGCCTTAGGGCCCGAACACTGATGTTTAATTCATCCCTTCCCTGCTTTTAGTGCATATGCTCAACTCTACCTGACGCACAGCGTTAGTGTGGCTCTTTTCCATTCAGCTGGAATCATATTTTCAGCAGCTCTGTGAGTCTCTTATGACTAATCTGACATGAGAAATGGGTCATTTATCAAAGAGAATTATGTCAGAGAGTTATGAAGGTTTGTTTCGAAACTGAGATTAGAGGCAGAAGTGGAGAAATGCATCTGTAATTTGGCTTTCATTCACAGAAATACCTTTTTTTTGCTTTTCACTGCTATGACGCAAGTAGTCTTTCTCTCCTGTGACTCACTACACTGATTCAGGAAATAAGCAGGAGATGAAGTTCATTCATTTTGCAGACAGAGATGTCTGTGGACTGCAACTGATGGATTGTAAGACTTAAGAAATAAAAGTTTATGTACCATGGAATTATATATGAACCTGTTCAACAGAAGCTCATTGGTTTTCACACATTTTAACTTCCATGTCACCCTATTTGATGAGTTCACTTTCATATCTGATATGAATAACGATATCTGCCTATATATACCGTATACGATATATACCGTACAGTAAATATGTGTACCATAGTAAATTGCCATGTACACACTTCCTGACGAGTAAATAGAAATACAGGGAAAACAAACATAAAATATTTGACATAGTAAATTTATAAATACATTTAAATAAATTAAACAAATACATTCAATTATATATTACTTACACACACACACACACTTTTTCCTCAAACAGTAGAGAGTGGCGCTTGCAACATCAAGGTCATGGGTTCGATTCCGAGGGAAAGCAACAACTGATTAGAATGTCAATGTGTTTCTTGAATGCGATGATAAAAGCAGCTGATAAATGCAGGAATGTAAAACAGCTGTTTTCTATGTGAATATATAGTAAAGTGTCATTTATTCCTGTGATTAAAGCAGAATTTATTCGATGATAAATACAGTAAAACTGTGTAATATTATATCTGTGTAAAACAGCTGTTTTCTATGTGAATATATAGTAAAGTGTCATTTATTCCTGTGATTAAAGTTGTATTTTCAGCACCATAGCAGCTTGGTTTTACAGCGGGGGTTACCGGGGGCAACGAGTGATTCACGAGTATTAAGCTGGGAGCAGCACGAGTTATGAGTGTTCAATAATAATCAATATGAGCTTTTGAGTCTATCCAATACGGGAAGAAACACTACAAATGGGAAATTATTTGAGATACAAACAATTTGAGTTACGAGCTCGTCCTGGAAAAGATTATGCTCGTATCTCAAGGTATTACTTTATTTAAAAGTCACGCACCTGTTCCAGCTTGTGCCTTGTCGCTGAGAGGGAAGAAAACTCCCTCTGAACTAAGGGAAACCACACTGCCGTTGGCCAGAGGGATCATGGGAACCTCTTTGAGGGCCTGAAGCAGGGCGTCCGCTTCATACTCCGACTCCAGAGCACGGAAGTCACACACCAGCAGCCTGGCCAGCTTTTGCAGCTCAAGCTCTGAGCAGAAGAAAGAAATACTGCAACCAAACCAACACGAAACATGGGAGCACAACTACTCACTCGGGACAAAACTCAGCATGTTTCTGCCCAGAATCCCAGCAGAAGATGCTGAATGCATGTGGCCTTGTCACACCTGACTGAAGCGGGCCGTGCTGCACGAGCTCTCTGGCCATGGAGCAGGTGACGGTGATGATTTCGGCGGCTCGGAGGCGATGCACGCCCAGCGCAGTGAGCAGGGAGCTGGAGAGACGCGGCTGCAGCGCCGGGTGCAGGTACGACAGGCTCAGGCTCCGACACAGATCCTCTCCTCCAATCACGTCCTGGATCAGACGGTCCTGACACACGGCCAGCTGGGACGGCTGCTTGAACTCCACTCGGCCCTCTGGAAATAGAAGAAAAGAGTCAATCTTTATTCTTTAACCATCGGCACTCATAGTTAGAACTTAATGGAGGTTTAGGGCAAAAAACGGCAGATGAATTTAAGCTAAGGGAGAAAAAAAAAGCAATGCAAATGTATTACAGATGACACTGATTAAAGTGAAACGTGCTGCATTACATTTAGATCTGCTCATGTTGCATCAGATTTCTGTTTGCATGCTTTTTTCACCATTAAACATTATAAATATTCACACGTTTCTGTTGAGGTCATGAAAGCAACGGCCAATAGAAGCGTTTAGCCACTGCTTTAGTTCTTTGCTCACTTTCTATATTCTCAGTACAGTAATACCTTGAGATACGAGCGTCCTGACATACAAATATTCCGAGATTCGAGCAAGCCTTTGAACATTTTTTTGCTTTGAGATATGAGTAAATATTTGAGATCCGAGCAGCTTACAGACGCTTACGCTAGCAGCACTCGGAGCAGCTCAAGCTCCTCATTTATGGGGTAATTGCATATGATCTCCACTAGAGGCAGCTTGGTTTTACAGCGGGGTTACCGGGGCAACGAGTGATTCACCAGTATTAAGCTGGGAGCAGCACGAGTTATGAGTGTTCAATAATAATAAATATGAGCTTCTAAATCTATCCAATACACAACACGGGAAGAAACACTACACTTCCGTATTGTGTTTGCAATCCCTCCATCCTCCTCCTCCTCCTCCTTCTCCGCACATGCCGTCATTAGTCGCTACTGTATCGTCTGTCTCGAAGTTAAGAACTCATAATTAAAACCACATTTTATTTTATATCACAGGAATCCTTATACTGTATACTATAATTTTGTGTGTGTGTGTGTGTGTCTCTATAGCCATTAAAAACATGTTTTTCCAGAGTTTTTTAGAGGATGCTCAACAAACATTTATGATTATTATCAGTGTTGAAAACAGCTATGCTTCTTAATATTTTTGTAGAGCCTGTGATACTTTTTCCAGGATTCATTGATAAATAAAAAGGTAATTTTTATGATATGTCCCAGGAAATCAATTCCAGGTGACAAATATTGGCTGTAAATACAAAATAAAATGTTCCATTTACAGCCAATATACACACAAAAGTGTCTGGCCTTGGGAAATGTACATTGTGGCCCTTAATGTGAATTAATTTCTGACCCTGGTCCTCTTTGGCGGGGAGGCAGGGTTTGCCCTTCAGGAGCTGGATGATCTGATTGGCAACGGGGTTGAAGAAGTCCAGGATCTCACTGGGTTGAGGGATAAACTGCAGGAAGTAGCAGAGTCCGGCGAGCCCACTGAACTCTGGGTGTTTCTGTGGGACGGACATGCGCTCGTTAAGTTATGATCCTTCAGATGAGCAAACAAGCATAACGAAAGCCAAGAGCAGTTTTCCTGATCTCTATGAGGCTTGACCTCCATCTGAAGCTCGAGTTATAATGCAAAAACATGGAGGAAAAAGAGCATCTTCTTACACTGAACACTTCCATGGCGTGAACGAACAGCTGCGGGATCTCAGAGCGAAGCCACTGGTTCCAGGAACTGTCCCGGTCAACATCCTCTCTGGAGGAAGGGATGTCAAAGTCACCTGTAATGCACAATATGACTGTGTTATATTAGATCACTGATACAGTGTTTTTAAAGAGTGCCTGTTCCGCTTTTCTTCATCTTCATCTCTCATTAATGTGTGATGTGTAAAGCTGCAGTTCTTCTCGATCAGTGTCAGTGTATGTGAACTCCTGAAACGCCTCCATTGAGTCTCGAGTTTCTTCCGGGAACAAAAACTCACAATATTCCTCATAATAATTTATACACAGAATAAAGGGGCGGGGCTTGAGTGAGTGAGTCGTGTGTTGAAACTGGTGGTTATGGGAAGGGGCGGGACATTTCCTAAACACACTGGAAGCTCTCGACCAATCAGAGCACAGTGTGCTTTCAGAAGGAGGGATGAATAACTCCTTATTCATCTCTAAGTTTATCCAATAGAAATCAAACCCATAATTACATCTCAATGATCCTCGGGTCTGAACAGAATTTGGGAATAAGTGTTGCTTGGATGGAATAATCAACACAATATTTTAATAGTTATCGATTCTCCTGTCACTAAATTAATTTAATGCTTGTTTTAAAGACTCTCTGATAGGGTCAGCTAGCGACAAAAACCCTGAAGCAACTTTCAAAATAACGTGCCAACATCATAAGTCACGTATACATGTGTAAAACCTTGAATGATGAAACGGAAACCAAAGCTGCGAAGTGGAAGAAAGGCGAAGACGGGCTGTTTCTGAGGCTTGGCTTCACAGGAAGAGGCATCGCTGAGTTGAAACGCGAGGGCCAATTCTGTCGACTCCACGTCGTCTTTAATCTGCGAGGGAAATCAGAGACTCAGTGTCAGAGTCAAACAGACACACACACACACAAAGACTTGCTGAGGAAAAGATAAAGTAGAATTATATATAATATAGGGATGCACTCCATAGCATGGATGCTTAGTAAATTAAATAGCAAAAATTAACCAAGCATTTAAAATAATTTGTGCGTGATCAACTTGACATTTAAGCATCAAAGCATTATAACGTTCACTGAAAGATGTATTTATTGAAAGTTAATTAATTTTGGAATTACCTAGATTAATATTATTAATATTAATATTATATCAGTGTAAAACAGATTTCTATGTGAATATATAGTAAAGTGTCATCTATTCCTGTGATTAAAGCTGAATTTATTAGATGATAAATACAGTAAAACAGTGTAATATTATATCAGTGTAAAAAAGCTGTTTTCTATGTGAATATATAGTAAAGTGTCATTTATTCCTGTGATTAAAACTGTTTATTACATCATAAATACATTTATCTTCTAAATAAAGGTATCAGTTTCTTGAGAGCATTTGAAATGTTGGAGTTTGTTGGCTGGTGCGCACTAGCCTTAAAATACATTTCTATGTTTCATCACTTATGCGTCTAAAGCTGCAAGTAAAAGAACATTTGCACAGGAGACGGACAGAAAGTGCTGTGAGTTTTCTCTGAGAACAACGAGTACAAACGTGTCCAAGTGCACTTTGCTAATAAGATTCCTTGCATGAAGTTTGAATGAGACGGGAGTGTAAAACGTTTCACTCCCGGAGGAATAAAGCTTGCATAACGTCCCGATCCGCAAATGCGGCACATTAATGCAGCGGCTCGTCATGAGAAATGAACCAAGGCCAATTAAAACAAGGTAAAACTGGGACAAGGACGCAGGTAAACAACACAGGAGCGAGTCTCAGACTCTACCCTTACTCTCTGAGCACATTTTACACGTATATGAAGACAATAATGCGAACAAGACTTGCCTTTCTGGGGTAAAGCATCTTCTTGATCACCAGCCATCGCTCCACTCCTCCAGTGTGAGCCACTTCCAAGATGTTATGGCTCAAATCCCGGCGGGTCATCGACACCAAACGCTTCTCGGCCTTCACATAAAACAAAAGTAATGCACTTAAACCTGTAAAGCCTGACATACAGCTTTCCTGTGTGTCTAACAGTGGAGCGTGTGCTTGCAACATCAAGGTCATGGGTTCGATTCACAGGGAAAACAAGAACTGATTAGAATATCAGTGTGTTTCTTGAATGCGATGATAAAAGTGTCTGATAAATGCATGAATGTGAGTGTTGATCATCAAGGTTTAATAGAAGAATATATTTTGGGATGATGCATTAAGCTGGTCTTCACCTCATTGAAGATAGAGATGGAACGAAGGCGATGGAGGAAGAGAAGGAGAGAGGGATGCACGTCATGGAAGAGGTTTTTCGTCTGGTAGTTCTCCGACCGCAGGGGAAGGTGGATCTTTGTCGTCCATCTATAATGAAAAGACAGCAGGTATTTAACAATTAAGAGCACATTTTCTGGCAACTGATGATTGCTGTGATTGTGTTTGACCTTTGCTCTGCGATGACCTTGGCGCCGGCGCTCACCGGCCGCTCCCGCTCCACCCAGTGAGGCAGGATGTATCCCATTGGGCCACTGGTCTTGTCGAATTGAATGTGGAAACCATTGGAGTGGATCTCAGGGCAGTCGGTGACTTTAAAAACAGATTTAAAGCCAATGCCCTTTTGTCCTGATGACAAAACAGAGGAAAGTTGTGGGAACAAGAGATGAAAGAGAAGAGACTCTCATTCTGGCAATACATGCACCTATCCTAGTCTTAGAATTATAATCCATGTTATATAGAGTCACATGCATCACTTCTTACACTTTCTTTCAGAGCTGTGTGCAAATCCCTTTAAATCCCTTTGGAAACGCACTTACTTACAGGTGATATTTACTGCTTTCTGAGATGACATTCATGGATGGATGAATGAATGAATGAATGGATGGATGAACAGACAAATCAAAAGATGGATGAATCGACAGACGGGCAAACAAAACAGAAGAATGGATGGATGGATGAACAAAACAATACATGAATGGAGGGATGATGGATGGATAGATGGATGGATGAATGAATGGACAAAACAATAGATGAATGGATAGATGATGGATGGATGGATAGATGAATGAATGGACAAAACAATAGAAGAATGGATGGATGAATGGACAAAACAATAGATGAATGGGTGGGTGGATGGATGGATGGATGCATGCACGAACAGACAAATCAAAAGATGGATGGATGGACGGGCAAACAAAACAATAGAAGGATAGATGGATGGATGATGGATGGACAGATAAAACAACAGATAGACAGAATGTGGATTGTTGCTGCTGCAAATGTGGTTTATGCGTTTTCTCTTTTGAATGTGTTTAAAGTAGAAGAATCTAAAACAGAGAGACAAACTGATTTCCAGAGCAGAGCTTTAACATGAACAGAGAGGGATCAGAACACAGAGCGCATACCGATGTATCCGTATTTATGTTTTCCCTTGGTGCTCCTGCCGACGTCACAGACGGCGCGGATGTTCTTCTCCTCAAACCCACACTCGTTGTTCAGGATGGTGATGCAGTCCTTCTCCACCAGGAAGCTGAGCGCCGGTGTCTCTCCTCCGTCAGGATAGCAGTTATCATCGGCATTCTGCACACAAACACAGCCGCGTTACACAGACGCTCCGGACGCTGCGAGCGGTGGATCCCGAGGAACGGCTCCGCACCTGAATGAGCTCCAGGACGAAGTGCGTGTCTTTGCTGTAGAGCTCAGTGGAGAGCCGCTCCAGACTGCGGCCCAACCTCGCCTGCTGCTTCCTCATCAGATTCTGCCCCTCCTCGTTCAGCTCCACGCCGATGCCGAACTCCGTCTTCCTGCAATAGCAACAGCATTAGTGACAGCATTACTGGCAGCATTAGGGATAGCATTAGCGACAGTATTACCAGTAGCATTAGCGGCAGCATTACGTGCAACATTGGGGTAGCATTTGCGACAGCATTAGGGGTAGCATTAGCGGCAGCATTACCGCCAACATTGGGGTAGCATTTGCGACAGCATTAGGGGTAGCATTACCGCCAACATTGGGGTAGCATTTGCGACAGCATTAGGGGTAGCATTACCGCCAACATTGGGGTAGCATTTGCGACAGCATTAGGGGTAGCATTAGCGGCAGCATTACCGGCAGTATTAGGGGTAGCATTAGAGACAGCATTAGTGGTAGCATTAGCGACAGCATTACTGGCAGCATTAGGGGTAGCATTAGCAACAGTATTACCAGTAGCATTAGCGGCAGCATTACCGGCAACATTAGGGGTAGCATTAGCAACAACATTAACGGTAGCATTAGCAACAACATTAATGGTAGCATTAGCGACAGCATTAGCAACAGCATTAGCAGTAGCATTAACGACAGCATTACAGGCAACATTAGGGGTAGCATTAGCGGTAGCATTAACGGCAGCAATACCTCCAACAGTAGGATTAGCGACAGCATTACCGCAGCATTAGAGGTAGCATTAGCAACAACATTAACGGTAGCATTAGCGACAGCATTAGCAGTAGCATTAGCGACAGCATTACCAGCAGCATTAGGGGTAGCATTAGCGGCAGCATTAGCGACAGCATTACCAGCAGCATTAGGCGTAGCATTAGCGGTAGCATTAGCAACAGCATTATCAGCAGCATTAGGGGTAGCATTAGCGACAGCATTAGGGGTAGCATTAGCGGCAATGAGCCGGTGTTCAAGCTAGCGCTTCAGGAGAATGGGACGCACCTGATGTCCTCGATGATGAGTCTGTGCTCGTCCTCCTCTTCCTCTGGTGGATCAGCAGGGGTTGAGTCTTCTCTCTCCTCCCCCTCTTCCTCCTCCTCTTCCTCACTTCTCTGAGACATCAGCTCGAACATCTGCTGCTCTTCATCCTCATCACTCTCTGAATCAACATGCATTGATTCAACAGGCATTGATTTTAAAAAATGCTTTGAAAAGGTTGTCATTTTATACACATTTTTAACTTTTATTTAAACTATATTTTTCTACGTTTATCACTTTTTTATTGTTCCTTTATTTTACACTTTTCTTCTAAATGTTTATTATTTTTGTTAATGTTCTTTTTTTATTTTAAATACATTTTTCTATAAACTATCACTTTTATAATAGTCTTTTTAAATTTTAAACAATATTTTAGTTTTTTGTTTTACTGGTCTTTTATTTCAGTTATTTTTTTCTACGTTTATCACTTTTTTTTACTGTTCTTTTATACATTTTAAACTAAATTTTTTCAATAAATGTATCACTTTTATTATAGCGTTTTCATTGTAAACCATATTTTATCACTTTTTTATTGTTCTTTTAATTTTAAACTACTTTGCTGCATGTTTATTATGTTCTTTCATAAAATTTGAAACAACATTTTTCTATATATTTTTATCACTTTATTTTGTTATTATATTTCATTATATTTCAGATATTTTACTGTTATTTTATCATTTAAATAAATTTTCTAAACGTTTATCGATTTGCATTATTATTTTAAATAATTTAAATAATATTTTTATACATATTCTATCACTTTAATTTTAATTGTTCTTTTATATAATCAAGCAATATTTATATAATCAAGCAATATTTTCCTACACATTTTATTTATTTTGTATCATTTTTCTACACATTTTCATCAGTTCTTTTTAATAGTTCTTTTGTTTCAGTTTATTTTTTCATTTATTTTTCTTTTAAGAGATTCTTTATTTTTAATTGTTCTTTTAAGTCATTTTCAAGCCATATTTCCTATACATTTTTATTATTACTTTACATCGTTTAAAATCATAATTTTCCACCAAACTTTTATCATTTATTTTTTGTTCTTTAAGGTCATTTCAAACCACGTTTTCCAACACCTTTATCACTATTTTGTATTGTACTTTCAGTTCATTTGTCAGGTTTGCAGTTCTGGGTTCAGCATCAGCACAGCTGAAGCAGGTTTATATGAGCGTCTCACCGCCGGATCTGCTGGAGGAAGAGCTGATCGCCGGTTCCTCCTCCGTCTCATTCACACTCAACACCGATGACATGTCGCTCATGGAGTCGTCCGGCACAAACTGCACACATTAAACATCTCAGCATTTCCTCATTCACTAATTACACATTAGAGATGCATGATTTAAAACAATTCCAGGCCAAAATATAGTTTTTATACATCAATATGACTACAAATAATACAATATTTTTTTTTATTATTATTTATTCAATAATATGTAAAAAATAATTGCACATTAAAGCAACTCAAACTAGCGGTTCATGAGTAAATGAACATTTTTGAAACTGAAACACTCAGCGCATATATTCCTTTAATTAAATGTTGTTTTTGTTTTTTTAATTAATCCTGCAGCACTACTTGAGAACAGTTAATGCACTTTATATACTTTTATTTTAAACTATATTTCTCTACACATTTTATAACTTTTATATTATTTCATTTTAAACCATTGAATATGGCTATAAATAACAGAAACAATAACACATTTATTATTAATTACAATTATTATTAATGTTACTATTATTACAACCATATTCAGTGGTTTAAAATTAAATAAACAATTAAAAAAAGTTATAAAATATGTAGAAAAATATAGTTGAAAATAAAATAAAAGAGAATATAAAACAGTTTATTTCGGTTAATCCTGCTCGAAATGAGACTATTATTGCACTTTATTTGGAAACGTTTAAAAGTACCCAAATGTTAAAACAGTCATTGTGAATTTAGCTTATGCACAAAATGGGAATATTTTATAAAATAAATTAATTTAGTAAAGGTGTAATAAATCATTTCACAGTCCTCAAACGAGCGTATGCGTTTAATATATGCACATTTATAGAATTTATGCGCAATTTATTCCATCCAGCAGCATTTTATGTGGCATCCCAATGAAAACAGATGGATGGAAACATGTTTGGTTCTGATTAAGTAGAAGTGAATTAAACCTTCTTGACTGGAGCAAGCGCTTGAGGACGAGCCGGAGGCGCCAGTTTCCCGTTGAAGTCTCCGCTCCACTCGGTGATTCCCAGCAGGAGCCCCATCTGATGAAGCTTGTTCAGGTAACGAGTGCTCAGACGCGCCGCGTCCAGCAGGAGCTCTTTAGATTTGGCCTGACCGAGAACTTTAGAGAGCGGCTCCAAAAACACCTGGCCAGGAAAAACACCATCATTCATGCATTTATCAGCTGCTTTTATCATCGCATTCAAGAAACACATTGACATTCTAATCAGTTCATGCTTTCCCTGGGAATCAAACCCATGACCTTGATTATTACCTAGACACAGAGGAAAGCTTTCATTTTGTTTGCATTTGTTATCGCACACTAACAATGAACAATCCAGAATTTAATGTTAATCGCAACATTTACGAATACATTATTAAGACTAAAAGTTAACAGTTAATCCACTGCGAACTAAAATTAACATTTTTATGAGTAAACATGAACAAAGGGAGAGTGAACAAAGATGAAAATACTTTGCGTGAACCACTGCTTTAAGATCAACCTTTAAAAATACTCTATATTTGGAACTTTAGGTCATTTATAGCCGAGCGGGAAAACAACGCGTGACTCAGAAACGAACCGCCGGAGGATACTAATCATAATCCCAATATCCAGCAGGGAGAATGAGATCCGACTCGCTCCTGTCATCATGGGATCCAGAGGCGCTCCAAACTAATGATATGACAGGAGACGGTTGTCATGACAACCACCCAAGATCTAGGACCGTTTCCCGCCTCCAGAGCCTCTGATTCCCAGCATCAGTCCCAGGATCTTCCTATAACGTCCCAGTAACGACGGGAAAATCATCTTCTCCTGTTAATAAGTGACTACCGTAATACAATTGATCTCCTGATTTTCATCCTCAGTGTTTCTGTTTACCAGAACAAACATCAAACATAGTTAAATCAAGACACATTTACTGGAGAAGAAGCAGAGCGACGGAAGATATTGAGTCTTGCTTACTTTAAATATATTGTAACACTTTAAAGCCTTTATATTTAATGCTAAGTATTTTTGAATGCATTAATTGTAATGCTTTGTATGATCAAGAATAATTGTAACCACAGTTACAAAGCATTAAAATATTTATCAATTCACCTTTAGAAAAAATGCATTCAAACTAATGTCAGATGTTACAATAAATCTACAAACATTATAATGCATTTAAATGCGAGTTATTTATAACTTATGAAGAGTTATTTATAACTAAGGCTGCATGATATTGGCGAAAAAACTGCAAAATTAGTTTTTCTGCTATATGAAAACCATTTGACCGATGACTAGAATAGCTTCATTTGGAAAGAATGAATGATTCTGGAATAATTGGGTGATTTTATATGTGCATAGAAGATAATTAACAACTACAAGCATAGATATATACAACAGAACAAAGATGCAGCGCTTGCAACATCAAGGTCATGGGTTTGATTCCCAGGGAAAGCAAGAACTGATTAGAATGTCAATGTGTTTCTTGAATGCGATGATAAAAGTGTCTGATAAATGCATGATGCATTTTTCAGAAGGTAACACTTTGTAACTTAATTCTCAAGTTAACACATCTTAATCTTAATGTATCTGTACACATAATGCATAACGCATGAATGCAGTGCACAGAGAAAGCTTGTTTGTTTCGTTATTTAGCTGAAGACAGATTGATTTCGCACTGTACCTGCTGGAGAAGTTCCTTGCAAATTCTGGTGGGCATCTGAGCGACGCATTCCAGCACGAACCTAGCGACGGCGCCGTACGAGAATCCATCTTCCCCGGGCGTTATCCCTGTTTCCAACAGGGAACACAACATCCACCCACATTAACACACTGCCAGAGATAACGTGTGTGACAGAGACAGTGACGAATCAAGCAAATGAAGTCTCCTACCTTCCTGAACCACGGCAGCGTTCAGCGCAGTCAGCATGTGATTGGCCAGGAGCGCCGTGGGCGTGTTCGGTATCCCATCAGCCACCACCATAGAGACCAGGTGCCCGGCGGTGCCGACCGGATCCAGAGCCTGCGCCGCCTCGGAGAAAAGCTTGTCTCCCGTGTCGGCCGTGACCCGCAGGAGGAGGCCGGGAGAAACCTCGAGCGCCAGCAGCTCCGTCTCACCTGGAGAAAAGCATCCGCAGTGAAACCCAACGCAACATCCTTCCCTCGCAACACTGACACACACATCCCCATAATTCTGGGATTCTGATGAGAAGTGAGATTTAGTGCTTGACACAAATCCTGCATATTCTGTATTTGGGTAAGATTTTAAAGATATGTTATTTCCAGGGGAATGTTTATCTTTTTAAAGGCAATTTTGACTGGCCTTTTTAGATGTGTGCTTCAGCTTTCATGTCAGATTCTTACATCAGATGAAATCAGAATCAACAACAACTTGGCACAAAAGCAGCACTATGATTTTTTCATACTGCAATTACAACTGCATAAATAATACCATGTGATTTAAAAACAAAATATTATATATATATCTTGAATATTCTGCTCCATTGGTGAAATAGAGCAAACACAGGAAATACTGTGTATAACATTTAGGTCACAAATTAAAAATTCCTGGTCATTGAACTCTTTGCATTTGTAACTGTGCTGATATTCGGGAAAACTAAGACTTCTTTGTGTGAAAACTGAGCATTAAAACAGCAAACATCTTAGATGATGCATATTTCACAACTATGGAAACTCGTTTCCAACACAATGAAAAAAAAGTGAATTGCTACTTTTTAGCTCACTTTTTTAACTCTGAATTAAAAACTTGCAATTGTAAGATTATAAATCACACAATCTAATCTATTTTCTCAGAATTATGAGATATAAAGTCACAAAATTAACTTTTATATTCTGTGGTGGAAACAAGCTTCCATCGGTGTGAAATATGCATATCGTCTACGATATCGTAATTGCCGTTTTAACGATACTAACATTATCAAGTGTGAGTTTTTCTTAGATTTCATGCATTCATGCATTTATCAGAAGCTTTTATTGTCGCATTTAAGAAACACAAATGACATTCTAATCAGTTCTTGCTTTTCCTGGGAATCGAACCCATGACCTTGATGTTGCAAGCGCCACACTCTACTACAAGAGATACAGGAATAAGAGTGCTTTTCCCCCAATATCAGCACAAGTGTTATTATCCAACATCATAGTTTGAACATATTTTTGGTTGGTTTATGCGTTTAAGAAGCGCGACGCACCGCAGTGCTTGTCGATGAAGTCCTTGAGAGGGCCGTGGTTGGGCTGAAACACCAGTTCCCACTGACTCCATTCCCGCAGATCCTGCAGGAGAGGAGCCGACAGCAGACTCGCGCGCGCTTGATCCCGGCTCACCTCGCCCAGCAAACCCACCGTATCCGACACACACTCCCTGAAATCATACACACGCAATGAGCCTCCAATCAACAAAGATTCTGCTGGCTTCATGAAGCTCAACTTAAGGTGTGTTCACACTTGTAGCTCAGTTCGGACAAAATAAAAACATTTACAGTAATACCTTGAGATATGAGCTTCCCGACATACGAGTATTCCGAGATACGAGCAAGTGTGTATTGCGTGTAGATGAGATGTCATGCGTGTGTATTGAGAGCAGATGAGACGTCATGCGTGTGTATTGCGTGCAGATGAGACGTCATGCGTGTGTATTGCGTGTAGATGAGATGTCATGCGTGTGTATTGAGTGCAGATGAGATGTCATGCGTGTGTATTGCGTGTAGATGAGATGTCATGCGTGTGTATTGCGTGCAGATGAGATGTCATGCGTGTGTATTGCGTGCAGATGAGACGTCATGCGTGTGTATTGAGTGCAGATGAGATGTCATGCGTGTGTATTGAGTGCAGATGAGACGTCATGCGTGTGTATTGAGTGCAGATGAGATGTCGTGTGTGTATTGAGAGCAGATGAGATGTCATGCGTGTGTATTGAGTGCAGATGAGACGTCATGCGTGTGTATTGCTGCAGATGAGACGTCATGCGTGTGTATTGAGTGCAGATGAGATGTCATGCGTGTGTATTGAGTGCAGATGAGATGTCATGTGTGTGTATTGAGTGCAGATGAGATGTCATGTGTGTGTATTGAGTGCAGATGAGATGTCATGCGTGTGTATTGAGTGCAGATGAGATGTCATGCGTGTGTATTGAGAGCAGATGAGACGTCATGCGTGTGTATTGAGTGCAGATGAGATGTCTTGCGTGTGTATTGCGTGCAGATGAGACGTCATGCGTGTGTATTGAGTGCAGATGAGATGTCATGCGTGTGTATTGCTGCAGATGAGATGTCATGCGTGTGTATTGAGTGCAGATGAGATGTCATGCGTGTGTATTGAGTGCAGATGAGACGTCATGTGTGTGTATTGCTGCAGATGAGACGTCATGCGTGTGTATTGAGTGCAGATGAGATGTCATGCGTGTGTATTGAGTGCAGATGAGATGTCATGTGTGTGTATTGCTGCAGATGAGATGTCATGCGTGTGTATTGAGTGCAGATGAGATGTCATGTGTGTGTATTGCTGCAGATGAGATGTCATGCGTGTGTATTGCTGCAGATGAGAAGTCATGCGTGTGTATTGAGTGCAGATGAGAAGTCATGCGTGTGTATTGAGTGCAGATGAGACGTCATGCGTGTGTATTGCTGCAGATGAGATGTCATGCGTGTGTATTGCGTGCAGATGAGACGTCATGCGTGTGTATTGAGTGCAGATGAGACGTCATGCGTGTGTATTGAGTGCAGATGAGACGTCATGCGTGTGTATTGCTGCAGATGAGATGTCATGCGTGTGTATTGAGTGCAGATGAGACGTCATGCGTGTGTATTGCGTGCAGATGAGATGTCATGCGTGTGTATTGAGTGCAGATGAGATGTCATGCGTGTGTATTGAGTGCAGATGAGACGTCATGCGTGTGTATTGCGTGCAGATGAAATGTCATGCGTGTGTATTGCTGCAGATGAGATGTCATGCGTGTGTATTGCTGCAGATGAGATGTCATGCGTGTGTATTGCTGCAGATGAGATGTCATGCGTGTGTATTGCTGCAGATGAGACGTCATGCGTGTGTATTGAGTGCAGATGAGACGTCATGCGTGTGTATTGCTGCAGATGAGATGTCATGCGTGTGTATTGCTGCAGATGAGATGTCATGTGTGTGTATTGAGTGCAGATGAGATGTCATGTGTGTGTATTGAGAGCAGATGAGATGTCATGTGTGTGTATTGAGAGCAGATGAGATGTCATGCGTGTGTATTGAGAGCAGATGAGATGTCATGTGTGTGTATTGAGAGCAGATGAGATGTCATGTGTGTGTATTGAGAGCAGATGAGATGTCATGCGTGTGTATTGAGAGCAGATGAGATGTCATGTGTGTGTATTGAGAGCAGATGAGATGTCATGTGTGTGTATTGAGAGCAGATGAGATGTCATGCGTGTGTATTGAGAGCAGATGAGATGTCATGCGTGTGTATTGAGTGCAGATGAGACGTCATGCGTGTGTATTGCGTGCAGATGAGACGTCATGCGTGTGTATTGCTGCAGATGAGACGTCATGCGTGTGTATTGAGTGCAGATGAGACGTCATGCGTGTGTATTGAGTGCAGATGAGATGTCATGCGTGTGTATTGCTGCAGATGAGATGTCATGCGTGTGTATTGAGTGCAGATGAGATGTCATGTGTGTGTATTGCTGCAGATGAGATGTCATGCGTGTGTATTGCTGCAGATGAGATGTCATGCGTGTGTATTGCTGCAGATGAGATGTCATGCGTGTGTATTGCGTGCAGATGAGATGTCATGCGTGTGTATTGCCTGCAGATGAGATGTCATGCGTGTGTATTGCGTGCAGATGAGATGTCATGCGTGTGTATTGCCTGCAGATGAGATGTCATGCGTGTGTATTGCGTGCAGATGAGATGGATTAAAATGGGGTTGCGAGCTCCCGTTTTTTTCGCATGTAGATCTGTTATCCGCTCATGGAAGTAATTTACGCGCTCACAAACATCAGTTTTGCGCTCGTTTCTTTTTGGCGTGGATTTTCCGCCATAGTTCCGCATCTCCCGCGAGTCTCCCGTATTGTGCTTGTGTTATAATCTACGTAATCCCTCTACATCCTCCTCCTCCTCCGCACTCGTCATGCCGTCATTAGCCGCTACTGTATCGTCTGTTATTTCTTATGGGGAAAAAATTATTTGAGATACGGAACTGGAACGGATCATGCTTGTATCTCAAGGTATTACTGTACATTCATGCAATTGCCACTTTTTTGCCACACTTTTATCCAAAGCAACTTGCATTGCATTCAAGAAACACATTGAACAAGAGAATTGCATTCTCTCAATTGAGAATCTATAAGGTTATAATAAAAATACTACATCACATTCATAAGTTTATTTCTATTGTAAAATGTTGAAAACAGTTGTGCATCAAGTTTACAGTCATGCATTTTGAGGTCATAAGAGTAAAGAGAATGACGGCTCACCCTGAAGCGCCGGTCATCAGCGGACACTCGTAGCGCACAACGCTGGCAGACGCGTCCCCGCTCAGCTCTTTCTGTCGCCGCGTGAAATTCACAAGCAAACTGAGGGGACCGTGACCAAGCTCTCGGCTGTCCCGAATCCCATAATGATTCCTCAGGGCCGCCTCAATGAACGGCAGCTGATCCAGAACAAGAGAATGACACAGAAAGAAATGTTTAGCCCTCGTTGAAAATCCTTCAACTCATTTGATGTTCTGGGTCAAAAATGACCCGCCTTTTAAATAGCTTGAAAAGCTCTCATTATAACCAAGTAAACTTAAATACAATACTTAGTTATTACTTTCTAACAATTTTAGAGTCCGAAAAATTATTTTGTAAACTTTTGTATAGCAACATGCTAGTTAATGTTAAATCATACTAGTGACATGCTAACTTGTTAAATCATGCTAGTTAATGCTAAATCGTACTAGAGACATGCTTAGTTGTTAAATCATGCTAACAACATGCTAATTAATGTTAAACCGTACTACCAACATGCTAACTTGTTAAATCATGCTAGTTAATGCTAAATCGTACTAAAGACATGCTTAGTTGTTAAATCATGCTAACAACATGCTAGTTAATGCTAAATCGTACTACCAATATGCTAATTCTAGCTAAATCACGCTAGCAACATGCTAATTAATGTTAAATCGTACTACCAACATGCTAACTTGTTAAATCATGCTAGTTAGTGTTAAATTGTACTAGCGAAATGATAATTCTAGCTAAAAATCACACCAGCAACATGTTAATGCTAAACTGTACTAGGAAAATGCTATTTTTTGTTAAATCATGGTAGCGACATGCTAATTCAAAGTTTCTAGTCCGGCATTTTGAAGCTAACTACAAAGTTTGTCTCAACGGACTTTATTCTCTAGTTTGTTACTGACATTTTAATCAGGCTAAAACCTTAATGTCGAGCTCTGGTAAGACTGGATCTAGTAGTAGGACACTTTTTTATTTCACCATCACATATTTTAGTAATGGACATAGATTAGGCAGATAGCTTAAACACTCAAAAGTCATCCTGGGCAAACGGTTTTGTAATCAGTAATTGAATTACAATAGTAGCGGTATTAAAACTTTTCAACAGCTCAATTTTTGTGATAGCAACTTGACTTTGAAGCAATTTTAGAGTCAATTTTAGAGTCAATGCTGTCAATCAGTAAAATGCTTAGTGCAATACACTCGCATGTTTAGTACTGTATTTTACAGTAACATGAAACATTTTTTCTTCTTTAAAAAGAATCCATCTTTAGATCTCCATTCCAAAGAATTCATGAACTGCAAGCGCACTTGTTTGTTCATCTGATTCTGTAAGTAGGAGGTTGTCTTTTATCTGTCATGACAAATATTAATCAGAGTGGTGATCTGTCGCTCCGTGCAAAGATCTTTTGACAAGTAACATACACAGACAAGCTGGCAACAAAACTCACTCTGCTGACATCTCCCTCCCCGCACTGCTTGATGAACTCAAACACGTCTTGTCTGGAGGGTCTGAAGCCGTTGGCTCCGGGATCCTGGCTGTCGATGGAGACGGCGCCCCCTGCTGCCTCCAGCAGGATCTGCGGGAAGAGCACGACACACCTGATACACCTCATGCTTCTTGAAGAATGAGGCGAAGCATAAACACACACCTTTTTGTTTTTGACGATGAAATCAAGGAAGGTTCCTTGCTGCAGCTGACAGAAGTCTTTGAAACTGAAGTGCTCTGCGATCTTCTTTTCCAGCGTACGAAGCTGAGCCAGAGTTGGTGAGCTGTTGAAGTTGGCGACACGGTCCTGAAAATAGCTCTTCACGTCAGCTGAACAAAACAGGATCGCATTAGAGGTGCAAATTAACACAATAGGCAGTAAAGCATGTGGATGAAGTGTCAACAAACACTGATGCTGATTATACACACACCCATTGTCATCCTAGTAAAATAAGAGCCTTAATAATAAGGGGGAAAGTCTGACTTGCATGACGTGACCAAAAAACGATGCAACAAAGCAACAGAAAATCACAAGCAATTTTTCGCCACTAAATTCAAGCACCTGAGCAGAAGCGAAACGTTAGACTGTAAACTGATTATCATTTTATTAACAAGAACTAACAATGAAACATTGTTCTAAAGCATTTATCAATTTTTGTTAACACCGATACTGTAATTAAAAAACAAAAGTTGCATCCGTTAATATTATTTAATGAACCTCAGCTGAACCAAAGACGAACAGTTGTATTTTTATTGACTATTTTATTTACTATTGTATTTTATTTTTATTAACTTTAAGATTAATAATCAACACATGCATTGCTCACTGTTAGTTAAAGCATTAACTAATGCTAACTAATCATTTTTAGAATACGCAGCTTATCACATTAACTGCAATTAAATCACATTCCTCCATAACTGCTAAGAACGCATAACAGAGATAACGAATTAAAATATTATAAAAAGCTTTTATTCATTGTCATGTTGCACTTTTAAGGTCCCAATACACTTCAAGGGGAATCGAAGAATGAACTAGTGTGATGTAATTTCAAACAAAATTATGCCAAATTGAAGTTTGAAACAATGAACGTTCCCAAAAAGCTCCACCCTGTTCCAATAGGAGGGTGGTGATGATGTAACAGGTGGGTGTGGTGATGAGGTAATAGGAGGGTGTGGCGATGATGTAATAGGAGGGTGTGGCGATGAGGTAATAGGAGGGTGTGGTGATGATGTCATAGGTGGGTGTGGTGATGAGGTAATAGGAGCGTGTGGTGATGAGGTAATAGGAGGGTGTTGTGATGATGTCATAGGTGGGTGTGGTGATGAGGTAATAGGAGGGTGTGGTGATGATGTCATAGGTGGGTGTGGTGATGATGTAACAGGTGGGTGTGGTGATGATGTAACAGGTGGGTGTGGTGATGATGTAACAGGTGGGTGTGGTGATGATGTAACAGGTGGGTGTGGTTCAGAGGCTCCGCCTTCTTTGAGGTTTAAATCTCCTCCGGTTCATTTCTTCTGTTCAGACGCGAGTAAAACCGCTGGAGAGCTGCTTTACAGTAGAAACTGAAGCTGTAATTCTAACCGAAAGAGACTCTGACTCTGTTTTTCATGTTTAATCCTGTAAAGCTGCTGCTTTAAAGCAATCTGTTGTCTAAAGTGCTGTATGAAAAAAACATGACGTGACTGAGATCTGAATCTCAAACATCTTTATGATCAGATGCTTTCTGAACGGCTGTTTTCTCAGTTCTGTTGTGTTTATGTAATTGAGGGGAAGCACACAGCACATAATCATCTAAACGGGATGTTCGCTAACAGTACATCTACAATGGCATTTCAAACTTCATTTTAACTAAGCAGAGAGCATTAAATAACTTTGCAGAGAGTATATCGGGGCCTTAACGTTGGACGATGCTAAAACTAATGGGGAGGATTGGACACCTTCAGTGGGGAGCATCTCTGTCGCTCTCTCTTCCGTCGCTTTCTTTGCCTCTGCTTTTTTCTGAGGCTTTTCTTTAGCTACCAGGTCCTGAGGGGCGTCCAAGGAGCCACAGCATATAGCAAGCTGGAATAAGGCTCTAGCTAGCCGGTCTCGGTTTACACACAACAGGAACGCCTGAACAGTCTGAGGACACACACAAACACAAGCACAATCTCTATGACACGTAATGGAACGAACACTGTAAATGAACAAATTAGAAACATTTATGCTCTGTCGAATAAGTTCATGCACATGAACATGCACAAAGACCTCATAATCACAACTAGCAACTGTATGAGGACCATAAAGACTCAATGGTTATGATGCAAATTCTGGGTGGGATTAGCCGATGATGAGCGAGACATCACATTAACGAAGAGAGCAACTGATCCCTCTCTAACCCATTTGCATCCTGAAACCGCTAAAAGGAATTACCACTGCAATTACCAAGAGTGCAGCATAAAATAAGAGACTATTTAAAGGAATAGTTCAATAAAAATTATAATTCTACATAATCCACACACTTTTTGATGCTTGAAAGTTTCAGTCCTGGTTCATTGCAAGTAAAATAACTCTCTTTTTGTGTTGTGAAGTGGGAAGTGCGTATTACGAATTGGGAACAAAACGAGAGAGTAAACGATGACAGAACTTTAATTTTGGGTTGAACTATCACTTTAAGAATCTCATTAGGTGTAAGAATTATTCCAAGCTTCGTTCCAAACAAAACTATACTGATATATTGTGTTTGCACATGCAAAAAAATCCAAAAATCTTGAAATAAGGCAATAAATCTTGTTTTTCCCTTCTCAGATAAATTAAAAAAAGCATAGAACTAAAAGTAAAAGATTATTTTGCTTGTTTCGAGAAAATATAACTGGAATTTTCTTAGAAACAATTGCCAATTCTGGTGATTCTTTAAATGAATGAAGGATGTCTTTATAGTGACGGTATATTTTCTCAGTTCATCCTGAAATCAGAAATTTCAAGACACATTTTCCTATTTTAAGAGCAAAATGATTCTTATTTTTTGAAAACAATGTTTGCACATTCTATCAAGATTTATTTAATATTACTTTCAATGTATTTTACATTTATTTAAAACCACACATTTAAAAATAAATAAAAGAAAATGCTTGATTTGACTATTTTTGTATTGGTTTCAAGACATCTATCCTGCTTGAATCCAGTTATAATATCTAAATTTGAACTTTTTCTTTTTCTGTTGAAAGTTTTCTGTCTTGTTTGAATATCTTATCAAGCTGAATTTTCTCACCCCGTTGGCAGATCAGATCTTTTTTTTTAATTAATTTGTTTTATTTTCTTATTTTTTGCATGTTGATTTTTTACAGGGTGCAAATCATACAGAAGCTTGTTTCGGCATTGTGAAATTTAAATTTGCAATTGCAAGAAAAAAGTCTGAATAGTAAGATGATAAATTAGCTTTTTTTTGCATACTGTGGCAGAAATAAAGCAGAAATGCAAGATGTAAACTCACACTTGTTAGAAAATGCTTGGTTATTGTGTCAGAGTTTTAGCACTAAAACTATAATTCGGTCTGAAGTGCTGCAACACTGTTAGGCGCTTTGGAAAACTCTCTAGTTAGAGGCAATTGCTCGAGTAACTTAGTAAGACGCCACCCATGAAAAACAACAACCTGGGCGGTTCCACTGCTGTTAGGAGACATCAAATATCCAAACCACAAGAAAAACCAGCTTTCACGCCGCCAAGCTGCTCACCTTCGTCATACTTTTACTGAAGATGCCTTCAGAGTTGATGAAGACTTCCAGTACTGCATCTGCGGCAGCCATATTGGCATATTTCTTCCTAAGCTCAGAGTTGCCAATCTGGGAGTAGATCGCCGGTCCTTGAGTGGGATCCAGCAGGCTCTTCTTGATCTTAAACATTTTGGCATCCACCTCCTCCTGAATCTCCCTCTGAATGGCTTCTTTGGCCTTGTCCATGTGGCAATACTCAGTAGCCGATGCCTTATTCAACGTCTAGGAACACAGATTGAAACATTAATGCAGATGATCAAGTGTATTTGCGTACTGACCCAACAAACGGCAACATTTCAAACATTAAAAAGTCGGCTGTGTTTAAAAAACAGCCTGTGTTTGGTTGTGTTTCAGGGCTTTCTCAAACAGTAGAGAGCAGCACTTGCAACATCAAGCTCATGGGTTCGATTCCCAGAGAAAGCAAGAACTGATTAGAATGTCAATGTGTTTCTTGAATGCAATACAAGTTACTTTGGATAAAAGCACCTGATAAATGCATGAATGGAAATGGAACTGCAAAACTGTTGTGCTCTACATTTACATTTACGCATTTATCAGACACTTTTATCATCGCATTCAAGAAACACATTGACATTCTAATCAGTTCTTGCTTTCCCTGGGAATCGAACCCATGACCTTAATGTTGCAAGCGCTGCTCTCTACTGTTTGACACACAGGTAATCATGTAGCTCCAGAGTTTAGGAAAATTGCTGAAGAAGGTATTTTCAATGCTTTGTAGACTGAACCCTCAATCTGATATTTTGGGACCCCCAATCAGACCCCAAAAAATATGGCAAGAACAATGGAGAATCTTACCGAAATGGGCAACCCGAGACTCTGGATTCTAATGCCGAGTTCATACGGCGACTCGCAGCTATACTGGTCTGCAAGGTGCTTCAGGAATACAGCAAGGTCAACTCGAGGCGTCTTGTTGCTTCTCCGGAACATTCTGAGGCTCTAAAGCAAGCAGAAAACCACAGAGTAAAATGAGCAAGAGCGACTCACGTAAATGAAAACAACTCCTTGTGTCGAGGATGTTGACCCGGACTCACCCTAAGAATGTCCACAGTTGCAATCTGATGTACATCATCGTCTTTAGTATTAGGATCTATTCTGAACATCCGATGAATAAGCGGGATCTTGCAGAGAGGCCCGAGATGCAGTTCTTCAAAGCGCTTCTTGTTCTTCAAGTTGGCCAGAGCCTGTCCCAGCTCGTAAAGAGTGCAGATGGAAGACACCGCCTCCACTGACTGACGCAGAAACAAACACATCACGTACACTCTCAAGACACCAAACACTCATCCCAAACCTAGACTCGTACCTCAATGTACATATTGAGCTCCTTGACGGTGCGCTGAAGGTCCTGCACTGCCGGGAGATGCCGACGAGGATCCATGTTCAAATGTTTTAATGTAGGCACTTGCAGAAGTGAACAGACTCTGCTTATTACCTAAGGAAAACAACAAATGAGTCATGGCATTCACATGGGGGATGAGCAGAAGATAGGACACAAGACACAGACCCTGTCGATGGTCACATGCTCTCCTTCGCCCGCAAGCGCTCTCATGACGTCCTCTGCCAGACTGTTCACATCGTCTACGCTCACGGCCTTCCTCCGCCTCCCAGGACTGTCTTGATCTTCCAGCAAGGCTTCTGCCGCCCTCATGTTCGCACCATGCACCTCCCTGATCTGACTGTAGAATGACTCATTGAACACAGGCCCTCTTCCCTCCTTTAGCTTCTTCTCTATGGTATTGGGAGTCATCTTGGAACCAAGAGCTGGGAAGTCGCTAGTGGACAGATTGCCAGGGGTTGCCATGACCGTTAAACCAGTTTTGGACCAGACCACTTGTTCATCTACCACTGGTTTGGACTGAACCGTCTTTGGTTCCTCATCAATCTTGTGTTGAGGCTCTACAAGAATAAACAGTGTGTTTTTTAAAGACTTAAGAACAAGGACAAGTTTACTTACGGGTCTATGGAACTGTATTTACTCTTACTTTCAAGGCACTTTGCTCCCGCTTGTTTATTATCAAGCACTGGACAAGAGGAGTAGGTTTTTAATGGCAGCGTTGACCCAAATAAGAGGGAGTAGCCTTTCTGCAGATCACTAATGGAATTGCTTGCGGCTGGATACTTTCTTATAACCTCGTTAACTTTATCTATCAGATCCTCTTGCATCATTTCACTGCCTGTCTGAGCAAAGTCAGCTCCCAAATGACTTGCTTTCGGGGTTGGGTTAGCAGGTGTTGAATGATTGTTCGGTGTTGGTGGGATTGCAGATGTTGGGATTGCAGATGCTCCTCTGTGATTCTTATGAAAGATTCTCTGTTTCTCCACCAAAAGCTCATCGCTTAGAGAATCAATGAAGGAAGCGATTGAGCTAAAGCCAAGATCTGACACGGTCAGGTTACGTCGATATTTCTGACTGAAGAATATAGACAACTTCTTAAGAGGAATGCCTCTTGGATTTTCCTTAACCAGCTCCACAACGGCTTTAGACTCATCACTGATGTGCATGTGTTCTGAGAAAACCATAAAAAGACATATATGAGAAGCCATGAGAGCGAATGACAGAACCCTTCCATTTATTGTATAGTAATAAATTGAGATACGAGCATAATCCGTTCCAGGACGAGCTCGTAACTCGAGTTGCTCGTATCTCAAATCATTTTTTCAAAAAAGAAATGACAGAAAAATGTTTTATCTGTTCCTGCCTAAAAAACTCCCTTATTAGTGCTAATAACAATGGAAAAAACATGTTTTAATTGCTATAGACACACACACACACACAAAATCATAGTATATATGGATTCCTGTGATAAAGATTTAAAATAAAATATGGTTTTAATTATGGGTTCCTGCCTTCGAGACAGACGATACAGTAGCAGCTAATGACGGCATGTGTCACACAATAATGTGCTTCAGAAGCTCATATTTATTATTATTGAACACTCATAACTCGTGCTGCTCCCAGCTTAATACTCATGAATCACTCGTTGCCCCGGTAACCCCCGCTGTAAAACCAAGCTGCCTCTAGTGGAGATCATATGCAATTACCCCATAAATGAGGCGCTTGAGCTGCTCCGAGTGCTGCTAGCGTCAACGTCTGTAAGCTCCTCGTATCGCAAATATTTACTCATATCTCAAAGCAAAAATTGTCTGGAAGGCTTGCTCGTATCTCAGAATACTCGTATGTCGGGACACTCATATCTCAAGGTATTACTGTATTTATTTATTTGAGACATGCAAGTTGACAAATTACCTGTCAATGTTGAAGCTTCAGGTATGTCATTTCTGTAGAAGATGTGGCTGTTTTCCACATACAGCTCTTGGTTGAGAGAGTCAATGAAATCTGCTATTGATGAAAACCCTAGTTGTTTCTTTCTTATGGGTCTCATATACGCCCTTTTATAATACACGGCTAGTTCTGAAAGAGGAATGCCTTCCTGGTGGCTTTTTACCAACTCCACAACATCTCTGCATTTCTTTTCAAACTCTTCACCTGTAAAATATATATTAGAATTGTCAGGATAATGCAAGATGTTTGAAGATCATCACAACCGGAGAATCAACCACCTACTCGGTTTAATTTGGTAATAAATACACACAGCTCTGAAAAGGGTACAAACACATAAAACATATTGATGACGTTTCTCTGTGTAACATAAACATGAATATGCATCCATGTAAGTGCCTGGATGATGTGTATTCATGACTTCATTATTTAGAACAAATCCACTACTTTAGTTTTTTTTATAGGTTTAATCTGTTTGAGAAATTATCCTTTGCAAAACTGCAATTTCCAAGCGACGGTTATGGAGTTTGTTGATCTAGAAGTGTCACGGTTCTGTCAGGTTCAGTTCCGTTTCTAGTGACAGAGCCGTGGCACTGCTCCTCCTCCTGTGTCTGTGTCTCATTAGCGTCTGCCCCACCTTCTCGTTTCCCGTAATCATTCCCAACTGTCTCTGATCACTCCTCCTCTCATGTGTCCTATATAGTTCCCTCAGTGTTTGCTGTCTGGGGTGGCGTCATTCTGTCACGATCGGGAGACGGAGGACTCAAATACAGGGGAGAATTATATTTATTTAAATAACAAAAAGACAAAATACAGAGAAAAACCCACGATGGGGAAAACATAACCTGAGAAACTGAACACAAAGAATCAACCGGGTAGAACGGGCAGTCAGACATCAGGCAACAGACTAGCAGGACCACGAAACAAAGACATGAATGACAATGACGCCACACCAGACAGCAAACACTGAGGGAACTATATAGGACACATGAGAGGAGGAGTGATCAGAGACAGCTGGGAATGATTACGGGAAACGAGAAGGCGGGGCAGACGCTAATGAGACACAGAAGGAGGAGCAGTGCCACGGCTCTGTCACTAGAAACGGAACTGAACCTGACAGAACCGTGACAAGAAGTGGTGTTTTGTGAAGTCATTACCTGTAAGAACTCTGGTTTTCTCGTGAAAGATCACACCATCTTCCACCGTGAGATCCTTGCTAAGGAAAGCCACAAAAGCTTCCATTGAAGGGAAACCGAGTTCATCTGGCAAAAGGACTTGTTTATGGCTTTGAGCAAAGATCTCTGCTAATTTATCAAGACGAATCCCTTGAGGGTGTTTCTTCACAGTCTTGATAACTTTCTTACAGATTGCATTCTTAGGACCGTCATCCATTTTTATATCTGTAACAAACAAAAAAACAAACATTATTGAGAGTATAAATAGTTTAGAACTAAATTCAGTGGTGTGAAAAAGTGTTCACCCCCTTCCAGATTTCTTAATGTTTTGCATGTTTTGTCACACTTTCAGATTATCAAGCTAATTTAAATATTAGTCAAAGATAACAAGTAAACACATAATGCAGTTTTTAAAAGGTTGTTATTATTAAGGGAAAACAAAATCCAAGCCTTCATGATCCGGTGTGAAAGTGTTTCTCCACTAAATCTAATAACTGGTTGGTCTTTAACAGCAACAACTGCAATCAACGTTTGCGATTAACTTGCAATGAGTCTTTTACAGCTGTGGAGGAATTTTGTCCCATTCATCTTTGCAGAATTGTTGTAATTCAGCAGCATTAAAGGGTTTTCCAGCATGAACTGCCTTTTTAAGGTCATCAGCATCTCAATATGATTCAGGTCAGGACTTTGATTAGGCCACTCCAAAGTCCAAAGTCTTCATTTTACCCCCAGACCACCATGGAAGGTGTGTCTCATTACATCTGGTGTAAAAGTAACATCGCATTTCAGAAAAGGAACATCATAGCAACAGTAAATATGGTGGTGGTAGTGTAATGGTCTGGGGCTGTTTTGCTGCTTCAGGATCCGGAAGACTTGCTGTGATAAATGGATGAATTCTGCTGTCTACCAAAAAAATCTGAAGGAGATCCGGACATCTGTTCATGATTCAAGCTGAAGGGAATTTGGGTTCTGCAGCAGAACAATGATCCAAAACACACCAGCAAGTCCATCTCTGAATGACTGAAGAAACACTAAATGAAGACTTTGGACTTTGGAGTGGCCTAATCAAAGTCCTGACCTGAATCATATTGAGATGCTGATGACCTTACAGAGGCAGTTCAAGCTGGAAAACCCTTTAATGCTGCTCAATTACAACAATTCTGTAAAGATGAGTGAGTGAGACGAACCTCTTAAGAAGTTGAATTCCTCCACAGCTGTAAAAGACTCGTTGCAAGTTAATCGCAAACGTTGGTTGCAGTTGTTGCTGCTAAAGACCAACCAGTTATTAGATTTAGGGGGGAACACTTTATCACACAGGGCATGAAGGCTTGCATTTTGAAGGGTTGGCGAGTTAACCGAGGTCGAGATAAGTGAACTCCACTGTAATAACAACTTTCATTTAAAAACTGCATTTTGTGTTTACTTGTGTTATCTTTGACTAATACTTAAATTTGTTTGATGATCTGAAACATTTAAGTGTGACAAACATGCAAAAAAATGAGAAATCAGGAAGGGGGCAAACACTTTTTCACACCACTGTAAATATTCATGTGTCGTTTATCTGTACAATATATTTCTAATATCAAATCCTTATGAGACAAAGTCAGCACTGATAAAAACAAATCAAATTCCTTTGCAAGTTAAATAATCATTGACGTTTCCTCAGACGATAAAAATAAACTCTTAACACAATAAACGACATAATGCTGTTTATAAAATTGCCAAGCTATATATCAAATTAATCAGGAATGAGTTCACGAGCCATTTCACAAAATAATTTGGAGTAAATGTTTATAAATATTCCTCATTCTACCACTATCTGTGATCATGTGTGATCAAATAAACCTGCTAACACTGTCAAGTAATTAAAAAACAGAACAGCATAGGTCTTACCCTGTGTTTGTGCTCGGAGAAAGACATCAAACTGAATGAGTAATGCTCTGTGTTCTGCTTTATACTAGACTCTCCCTTCATAAATATGCACTGCATCACGAGAAACAAAACTGAAAGTCATGCGATTGCCTGCTCTCATTTCTATAAAACAAGGCAACCGTCTTGATAAAGATCCTACCTGACTGTTTGAAACATGCGTGAGAGATGCTTAAAACGCAGTGCGACTGCAACCATATCAACACACGTATTGTGTTTGTGAGGAATGACTGATGACGGCATGAGCTTCAGCCGTAGGTTTCGTTTTCCTGTTCTCTCTTCCTCAGCTGATCTAAAGCTCTCTGTTATGAGAGAAGTCACGTGATCCTGAGCTCCAGCTGATCACATTTCCTGAAACATGACACTTCACTGCTTGCCAGTTAAAGGGACAGTGAGGAAAATAAAGGCAGGTCATTTCAACTGGTTACTTAATCTTCAGCATGCAATAAAAACAGAGGATTTTTAAAATTGTGTTACTCATTTGTCATTCAGGAGATGCTTTAATTCACAGCAACTTTCGGAAGGCTGATATGATTAATTACATAAATGCATATTAAAATTAAGGTGCACGATATATATCGGCCATTATATATATATATATGTTATATTATTGTTATCGGTCTGATAAATAATGTATTATTTCCTTCCACTGAGACGCTTCAGATGTTCATCATGATGGATTGAATTGATTGAAATATGATTGGAATCAGTTCAAAAAGGAAAACGCAGTTCAGAGCAACATGTGCAGCTCAAGCCTGTCCTATAAACTACAATAAACTGCATAAATCAGAACATCATAATGTGTGTTTGAGATGTGCATTTAATGCAGAGACTTTTGATTGTGGATTCAGGCACTCAAAAAGTATATTAAATTTGGATATCAAAATATTGGTTATCACCTTTCAGATATAAAGAGTTACGGTAGATTCCCTATATTTAGTGATAGATTAGATAATAGCATAATTATAAATGTTCCTTGAGGTACACTTAGAATAAACTAAACTAAAATATATTGAGAAAAGCCATTTTTACAGCCTTCATTCTGAGAGTCTGATCCGTGATTAAGGCGCGGCTCCTTAAAGGTTTTTCAGTAAATCTCGGCTGTTATGCTCGTATAACGTCATTGCAGAGGAAACGGTATCAATGGTAACTCATTATTGCAAATTATTAATTAGTGTTTTCAAAACATTATCCATATGAAACTAATTTTAAAACGAAGCACTGTGAAATCATTTACTTCCGTTTTGTGTCTGTCAGATTCAATACAGCCGTTGATTCATCTGTCAACTAGTTTCTATGTGTACTCTTCATTACACTGGGTCTCGCTGACGAAATAAAATGCTCAGAACAAACATATGATCCTCAAACGCGATTCGGCACGCTATTACAATAAACCATCCATGCTGGGATCTTCTGGAGTTAAACCAGCTGTTTAACAAAAGACAGAGAAAAGCATTCACTAATCTCACTAACGATCTCATATACTAAATTCATAAAAATTAATGTGTCTGCTTGAAAGAATAATCTTTGCAAGTTGTTAAAAATAATGCATACATCAGTGAGTGTGTGTGAGAGAGTGTGTATGAGAGAGAGTGTTTGTGTGTGTGTTTGTAAGAGTGATTGAGTGTGTGTGTGTTTACATGTGAGTGAGTGAGCTTGAGTGTGTGTGAGAGCGAGTGTTTGTGAGTGTGTGTGTGAGTGAGAGTAAGTGAGTGTGTGTGAGCTTGTGTGTGTGTGTATGTATGTGAGAGTGAGAGAGTATAAGTGTGTGTACCGGTAAGAGAGAGTGTAAGTGTGTGACTGTGTGTGTGTGTCAGTACTTTGTGGGGCTCCTGATGTTGAGGGCCGCTCTTCTTCTTCCTGGGGCCCTTGTTTTGTCTGAGGGTCTCCACTCAACTCCTGTTTGTTTGCCATTCTCTTCTATTCTTTCTCTAGTCATCAAACACGAGATGTTCTCCAGAAACATAAATATATAAATAATCCTCACTGTACCGAACAAAACATTTCAGTCCAAATCTCTTCAGAAAATCATCAAGTTTCACTGAAATGGAGATTTTAAGTTTTAGCTAGAAGGGAAAGTGCAGAAAATGAATCATAATCTGCTTCTTAGAACTGCATTATTCCAAAAGGACAAAAACACCATTTATAAGTTTGAACAGCAAACATGTGGAAGAGTTTGACTCCGGATTCAGAGCGGCGGCTTTCAAACGTCTTCTTCGTTGGTTCCGCGGCGGAAGAACAACACATGCGGAACTACTTTTCTCTGTTTACATCTAAGGCGAGTCGCGCATGCGCTATGTTCCTCCGCAGAGGCGGGCCTAAAGTAGTCCGAATTTGAGCACTAATCAAAGGCAAACCGCATTGATGCAAGATCAGTTCATGATGTACTCGATCATTACATGCAATAACTTTTTTTATACTGGAAAATATAACATAGTTGATCTTTAAATGTCATAGTACAATAATCACAGGAAACACTTTGCAAGACTTAATTTGTCAAGAATACACACTTCTTCTGTAGCATTTATTTCTTATTTATTCATACATTTTTAAGATACAATGTTGCATCCGTTAACATTTTACTAGCATTAAAGGTTAATAAATGCTGTTAAAAATAATATATTGCTCTTTATTGGTTAATGTACCTTACTGTAAAGTGTTAGGAAACCACACTGGAATAGTAAGCTTAATTAACTGAAATAAATCATTTTCACTCTCATTAATACAGTACTTTTATTCAAAAAGTGGAATGTTAATATTCGTATCCTTTAAAACTGTCATTTTATTAAGGCACTGCTCAGAAGAATAACCACTTCTGTGATTATTATAAACGAATAGAAACAAATGATGTATAAAAAGGAAAGAGGAATAATGTGAGATGGATATAATTAAATCACACACTTACGAGTGTGTTGTAGTAAACAATCACCAAAGGGTTAATAAAAGCAGGACAGATGAAACGGACGCGTTTCAGTCCCATGGGAATTTAAATTTCACATCTTTCATTTTGTCTTTATATGCAGCATCAAATCGCTGCTCTTGAGCCTCGGTGAAGAGATTCTTCCAGTCGCCCGCGATTCCTGACGAGGAAAACAAGAGAAGATTGCAGTAACTCTGGGAAAAGGATGGAAAAACTGCATAGAATCAAATCATATTCAAGAGAAACTCTGGATAATTCACTCAGAAATGACGTAGATCTCCGTTTCTGACACAAAGCTCTTGGATGTTTCTCACAGTTTTTTAAGTAAATTGCCACTTTTCTGATTTTATTTTTGGTCGAATGAATACGTCACCTTTCCTCAAGAACTCGGATTTCTTCTGGTCCATGAATTCTTCCGGAACCAGAGAAAAGTTGGACATCTTGTTCTGCTTCATGTTCTTGAAGACGCACTGCTCAGCGATTTTCTCCGTCACATCCGGTTTCAGAGACTTCCCAAGAAACTGGGAGATTTTCTCCACCGATCCTTTCAAATCCTGCCAAAGACATGAAGGATCACATGATATGAGAAATTTGTCAGATACCGATAACCATATTTGCTTTGTAAAACCATAAAATTTAATTTTTAATTTTAAAATTTTCAAAGATTTAATATCTTGAAAAGTAGAACTCTTGCCAGAGTTTTAGTTAGCATTGCAAAAATACGATAAGAAACCCGAATGCAGGGATTATTTACATATACGCAAGTGCGCTGGAAAGTTCAAGGACAAAAGGTTGGGAAACACTGAAATGGGAGCAGGTCTCGCTGCTTTGCAAGAGCAGGTTTTATAAGATTAACAGCTGTAATAAAGATTAAGTCAGAAACTGAAGCTGCATATTCACTCAAACTTACAGCGATCATCTCCTCATAGAATATGTGCAGGATGGATTCTTGTTCTCCAGCATTAAGCCAACCTTTCACATGATCAAACCAGGACCCAAACATGACTGTGGAGGAAAGGAATCGCGTTTAAATGCCCCAATCACACAAAAACTCTAACAACTCCATTACAGAACTAAGTGAAAAAGATGCTATTCATATTATTATTATTATTATTATTATTACCACAAAAGTTGCATATTTAAGCTGATATGTAACCAGTGTTGTTTGGTGATTGATAACGTTGCTTTTGTACTTTGAGCCTTTGGTTTGTTTGCTCTAGTAAAAAACATCACAGCTAACAAACACAGAACGTTTTACTAACATTAATTACCCAATACTGATACTGTGAAAGAGATCTGAACTCGTACTGTTTCCGTCGAGGAACTTCTCCATGAACTCATCTTGAGTGCCCGGGTTCACCAGGTACGAGGCCATCCCATAATAGTGAAACGAGGACGTGAACACGTCTTTCGGGTTGCGCATGACATACAGAACCTGAAGCAGAAAACATGCGTTGTATCAAACAGCTCAGGGTTTCCCGCATGTGAAAAGCGCATCAGAACATTTTTACCCTGGGCTTTATTTTGAAGTAAGACTCGTTCATCATGCGGTGATGGAAGTGCGTGGCAAAGATGCGCGGAGACGGTCTCTTCTCTAAACCCAGCAGAATGGCCCGGTGTTCCTCCAGCCACGGCACTCGGTCCCAGTTCGGCACCGTCAGCACAGGCGTCAGATCGCCCTCGCTCACGATCAAGGGCACGATCTCCTGCATCCATGTTGTGCCTGAGCCCATTGAGCAAAACACGGGTCAGTGCATCTATTGACTTTACTCAAAAACATTCACACACAAAAATGAAGGTTGTTTATTAGCATTTTGTTAATAATCTAGTAATTAATTTTTTGCACGAACATGGCTTCATTAAATTGAGGTTAAACCACTGAAGTCACACGGATCACTATAATGAAGACCTTTCTGAGACTTGAACGTGACAGTTGCGGAGACTGTCAATGGAGGGATATCTGAAATAAATATGTGTAGTGAGCAGCGTGTGGTGTGTAGTGAGCAGTGTGCAGTGTCCAGCGAGTAGTGTGCAGCGTGCAGCGAGTAGCGTGCAGTGAGCAGTGTGCAGCGAGTAGTGTGTAGCATGCAGTGAGTACTGTGCAGCGAGTAGCGTGCAGTGAGCAGTGTGCAGCAAGTAGTGTGTATTGTGCAGCGTGCATTGTGCAGCGTACAGTGAGTAGTGTGCAGCGAGCAGTGTGCAGCGAGCAGTGTGCAGCGAGCAGTGTGCAGCGAGCAGTGTGCACCGTGCAGCGAGTATTGTGCAGTGAGTATTGTGCAGTGTGCAGCGAGGAGTGTACAGTGTGCAGCGAGTATTGTGCAGTGAGTATTGTGCAGCAAGTAGTGTGTAGTGTGCAGCGAGTATTGTGCATTATGCAGTGAGTATTGTGCAGCAAGTAGTGTGTAGTGTGCAGCGAGTAGTGTGCAGTGAGTATTGTGTAGCGTGCAGCGAGTAGTGTGCAGTGAGTAGTTTGTAGTGTGCAGCGAGTAGTGTGCAGTGAGTATTGTGTAGTGTGCAGCGAGTAGTGTGCATTGAGTAGTGTGTAGTGTGCAGCGAGTAGTGTGCAGTGAGTAGTGTGCAGTGAGTATTGTGCAGTGTGCAGCGAGTAGTGCGTATTGTGCAGAGTAGTGTGCAGTGTGCAGCGAGTAGTGGGCAGCGAGTAGTGTGCAGTGAGTAGTGTGCAGCGAGTAGTGTGCAGTGTGTATTGTGTAGTGTGCAGCGAGTAGTGTGCAGTGAGTATTGTGTAGTGTGCAGCGAGTAGTGTGCAGCGAGTAGTGTGCAGCGAGTAGTGTGCAGCGAGTAGTGTGCAGTGAGTAGTGTGCAGCGAGTAGTGTGCAGCGAGTAGTTTGTAGTGTGCAGCGAGTAGTGTGCAGTGAGTATTGTGCAGTGTGCAGCGAGTAGTGCGTATTGTGCAGAGTGCAGAGTAGTGTGCAGTGTGCAGCGAGTAGTGTGCAGTGTGCAGTGAGTAGTGTGCAGTGAGTATTGTGTAGTGTGCAGCGAGTATTGTGTAGTGTGCAGTGAGTATTGTGCAGCGAGTAGTGTGCAGTGAGTATTGTGTAGTGTGCAGCGAGTAGTGTGCATTGAGTAGTGTGTAGTGTGCAGCGAGTAGTGTGCAGTGAGTAGTGTGCAGTGTGCAGCGAGTAGTGTGCAGCGAGTAGTGTGCAGTGAGTATTGTGTAGTGTGCAGCGAGTATTGTGTAGTGTGCAGTGAGTATTGTGCAGCGAGTAGTGTGCAGTGAGTATTGTGTAGTGTGCAGCGAGTAGTGTGCAGTGAGTACTGTGTAGTGTGCAGCGAGTAGTGTGCAGTGAGTATTGTGTAGTGTGTAGCGAGTAGTGTATAGTGTGCAGCGTGTAGTGTGCAGTGAGTATTGTGTAGTGTGTAGCGAGTAGTGTATAGTGTGTAGCGTGTAGTGTGCAGTGAGTATTGTGTAGTGTGCAGCGAGTAGTGTGCAGCGAGAAGTATTTAGGGAGTTTCCTTCCTAGACAGCATTATGAGGGAATCTACTGTCTTTCTGCTGCAATTTAAAAGTATACAACCCAAAGAGATTGTTACAGTAGTTCACTTACAGTAACCGATATTTATGAAGCGACCCTGTCAAAAACTGTACCGAACATACTTTCAACCAGAAAATCAAAGTTAGAAACAACTAGAGCGGAGAAAGTGAAAGAGCGCAGGGCATTATGAGTTCAACAAACACCTCACCTAACTAAAAAACGTAATTTCCCGTCCCTGTTTTAGACAGAATTCTTAATGCATGACTTCTTATGTGAAGGAAACGTCCCTGTTTAGTGACGGAAACTCACCGGATTTGGGATAAGTGACGATCAGGATGTCGTCCGGGCGGAAAGTGAACTCCTCGTAGTACTTCAGGCACTCAGGAGGGTGTAAATGCTTCGGCACGAAAACACCTTTATGCAGCGAGTACAAATCCAACTCTGTCATTCTGATCAAAGCACGAGCAATAACGCAGAAACTCCAGCTAACAGCTGATGAAGAGCTTGCGATTCCGCGAGATCTCCAGAACTGTATGGCAAGCGTTATTCACCTTTAATCTTTCCCAGGGGATCAGACATGCTGTAAAATATTGCGCTCTTATCTCATGTAATACGGTAATATACAGGTTACCGTTGTTAATTGTTTAAGAGGTATTACGGTAATGATGTCAAGTTGTTGCTATGACGCTGTTTATAGAGGAGACGTTGACCTCGATATGTCTATGAGTTATGTTTAAATGAAGAGTTGTGAAGGAATGATAAGCACTGTTGAATGTTTTGTTTGGTTTCTACACGAGATAGAGATGACAAAGCACACTTTAAACTCAACACATACAGAACAACAATCCCGCTTTCACGAGTTTCAATGTTACTCTTCACATCGACACTGATATCATTACTCGCAGAAATCGAATTCTTGATATCAACAATTCAATTAACTAATAAAAAAACATAAAATCTTTCCTGTAGCTCAAACAGTCCCTTGCCAAAAACCTCTATTGGAAATTCACTTTGTCCTGTAGAATCTTATTGGATATTCTGATTTAATTTAATGTAATTTCAGTTTCTCCTGTATATTGTTTTATATTTGATATCTTGTTTATAATGTGACTGCAGCTCAACAAACATCAAAGTGAGTTTAAATTAATTACAACACAATCAATAACTACTATTTATCAGTAAAATAAAAATTGGAAAAGTGCACCTAGACCTGAATATGGATCGGTTCCCAATAAAATCTTGAAGAAATTATAGGATATTCATGTAAGACGAATCATATCGAAATCCTGTAAGAAATGGTTCCAAAATGATAGAAATTCTAATTCGAATCCTTATTGGAATACTTTGGGATTTTTTGACAAGAATGTAGAGTGTGGAGCATGCTACAGCAAGGTCATGGGTTTGATCCCCAGGGAAAGCAAGAACTGATTAGAATGTCAATGTGTTTCTTGAATGCAAAGATAAAAGCATCTGATAAATGCATGAGTGTAAATGTTAAATCTCAGCATTAGCTCCCATTCAAATTCAATTGTTGATCAAGAATTGATTTCTTACTAATTTCACATTTCAGAAATATTATTCCTCATTGTAAAAATTATTTTTGTTTTCTAGTAAAAATTGTATTCGTTTTCCAGGGAACTCATGCTTTGAGAACACCTAGCACAAAACAAGTTCAATTACTATTTTATGTATTATACAAGAGTTACAGTTCCTACTAGTGCAAAACTGACTTGATGTCAAGAATTCTTGTTCTGAGAAGGAATTAAAGTGAAAATGGCTTGCCATACGCCACAGATCTCATTGCTGATAGTGAGTTACTGGAATCATAAATAAGGCTCTTTCGCAATAAGCAGATCATAATGATGTATTGTGCACGACTTCCTGCTCTTGATGCTGATAATTCTTCTCTTGCTGTAAATATTTTACACTTAATACTATAATCAGAGGAAATCAACAAACAACAATTCAATTATTATTCATTTTTATTTAAAAAAATAATAATACATTGAAATATATGAGTTAAAGTTCTGTCTGCTGTACATCAAAATTACTAAAAGTAGGATAGCTTTGGGTTTTCCTGTATCTCTAACAGTAGAGAGTGGCGCTTGCAACATCAAGGTCATGGGTTCGATTCCCAGGGAAAGCAAGAACTGATTAGAATGTCAATCCGTTTCTTGAATGCGACGATAAAAGCAGCTGATAAATGCATGAATGTAAAAGCAGGACAGATGAAACGGACGTGTTTCAGTCCCACGGGAATTTGAATTTCACATCTTTCATTTTGTCTTTATATGCAGCATCAAATCGCTGCTCTTGAGCCTCGGTGAAGAGATTCTTCCAGTCGCCGGCGATTCCTGACGAGGAAAACAAGAGAAGATTGCATTAACTCTGGGAACATGATGGAAAAACTGCATAGAATCAAATCATATTCAAGAGAAACTCTGGATAATTCACTCAGAAATGACGTAGATCTCTGTTTCTAACACAAAGCTCTCAGATGTTTCACAGTTTTTTAAGTAAATTGCCACTTTTCTGATTTTATTTTTGGCCGAATAAATACGTCACCTTTCCTCAAGAACTCGGATTTCTTCTGGTCCATGAATTCTTGTGGAACCAGAGAAAGGTTGGACATCTTGTTCTGCTTCATGTTCTTGAAGACGCACTGCTCAGCGATTTTCTCCGTCACGTCTGGCTTCAGAGACTTCCCAAGAAACTGGGAGATTTTCTCCACCGATCCTTTCAAATCCTGCCAAAGACATGAAGGATCACATGTTGGAAAGCGTGATGCATTTTCAGAAGAATATCAGTCTTTTACTGTACAAAAAACAGAAAGTCCTCCACTTCAAATGTGAACAATATGCCGATTTGCCGCTTCCTCGTTTGTTTATTTTACACTCTTTTTGAGAAAAGCGGTCATGTGAAACGGAGAAGAGGACTTTGGACAAGTTCAGCTGAGGTTTGAGGACATGAGAAAGCAGAGATTGCATCAGAGAGGCCTTGAAAAAGACCTTGAACCACTTGGCAAAATCACAACTGCTGATAACATAATAAACGAAGAGATTATGACTTCAAATGCTGATTCCGTCAGTAAAAGCCCGAAGCTGCTCACGACTATAAAAAAAACCCTCATTTTTATTGATTACAGAAACTATACACTTTGATTCCACGTCCTTCACCCAACCTGGGAATAATAAATAACCTGATTAAAGACGTTGCAATCGCGAGACTCGCTCTTGAGCAGCTCATCTGCAGAGAGAATCAAGACAATCTGACCCGACGGTTATCTCACAATTACAAAAACCCTCGAACTCTGAGCTTAATAAAAATAAGCAATAAACCGAACCTGCACATTCACTCCTGCTGTGAGAAGAGACACGTTTATCATCTGTTCTGAGGACGTTTCAGTCAAAATGCAAGTCTTTTTCTGGAAGGACACTTTAGTATCCATGATGCCACAGGAGAGACTTTATGAATGCCGGTGAAGCGACGCAACTGACACCATAGGTCAAAGGATTAGCATTTCAAAGGAAATGCTACATTCATGCATTTATCAGACGCTTTTATCATCGCTTTCAAGAAACACATTGACATTCTAATTAGTTCATGCTTTCCCTGGGAATCGAACCCATGACCTTGATGTTGTAAGCACCACTCTCTACTGTTTGAGACACAGGAAAACTGGAGTAGGTACTTATTTTGAAGATGCAATTACTTCTATATAGTATCAATGTAATCTACCTTCGCCATGTTGTCATTACTATGGCTTTCCTGTTGCTCAACCAGTAGAGCATTGGTGTTTGCGCAGTTGCGCAGTCTTAAGCCAGAGACACGAAACCGATGGCCGGCAGTCGGGCCGTTTCAGAGCGTCGGTTGACTACGTTTTTTCAGTGTTTTCTGCACCGTTGGCGCTGTCAGTTTTTTTTGGCTAATACACAGTCTGAATTCATCAGCGCAAGTTCTTTAGCGGGTCTTGACAGCCGGCCGACGCTCAGAACGGCCCGATTGCCGACCGACATTTAAAATGTACATTGCAATAATTAAAAAAACGGAAGTGTGTTCTATATAGTATGAATGTAATCTACATTCGCATGTTGTCATTATCATGTGACCTCAGTTCACGAATCCTCTCCCATGGCATCATGGGAAAAGTGTTCATCATGTCACACGTCAGTCATACGTATTCTGGAGACTTTGCTTACTAAGTATTCAAGCAATCTACTCTGTCTTCACATGCTATATAGTAGGGAAATATTAGATTTTTGATGCAGCGTCGGTTCCTGATTAGGTTCTGTTTAGTTGCTATGGTTACTGATTAGGTCATGCTTGGTTGCTATAGATCCTGATTAGGTTCCGTTTGGTTGCTATGGTTCCAGATTAGGTTCCGTTTGGTTGCTATGGTTCCAGATTAGATTCTGTTTGGTTGCTAGGGTAACTGATTAGGTCCTGTTTGGTTGCTAGGGTCACTGATTAGGTCCTGTTTGGTTGCTAGGGTCACTGATTAGGTCCTGTTTGGTTGCTACGATTTCTGATTAGGTCCTGTTTGGTTGCTAACATTCCTGATTAGGTCCTCTTTGGTTGCTACGGTTTCCGATTAGGTCCTGCTTGGTTGCTAACGTTCCAGATTAGGTCCTGTTTGGTTGCTAGGGTAACTGATTAGGTCATGTTTGGTTGCTACGATTTCTGATTAGGTCCTGTTTGGTTGCTAACGTTCCGGATTAGGTCCTGTTTGATGGCTACGGTTCCTGATTAGGTCCTGTTTGGTTGCTACTGTTCCTGATTAGGTCCAGTTTCATTGCAATGGTTCCTGATTAGGTTCCAATTGGTTGCTATGGTTCCTGATTAGGTTCCAATTGGTTGCTATGGTTCCTGATTAGGTTCCAATTGGTTGCTATGGTTCCTGATTAGGTCCTGTTTGGTTACTAGGGTAACTGATTAAGTCCTGTTTGGTTGCTAACGTTCCGGATTAGGTCCTGTTTGGTTGCTAACGTTCCGGATTAGGTCCTGTTTGGTTGCTAACGTTCCGGATTAGATCCTGTTTGGTTGCTAACGTTCCGGATTAGGTCCTGTTTGGTTGCTAACGTTCCGGATTAGGTCCTGTTTGGTTGCTAGGGTAACTGATTAGGTCCTGTTAGGTTGCTAATGTTTCTGATTAGGTTCTGTTTGGTTGCTACGGTTCCTGATTAGGTTCTGTTTGGTTGCTACGGTTCCTGATTAGGTTCAGTTTGGTTGTTACGGTTCCTGATTAGGTTCCGTTTGGTTGTTACGGTTCCTGATTAGGTTCCGTTTGGTTGTTACGGTTCCTGATTAGGTCCCGTTTGGTTGTTACGGTTCCTGATTAGGTCCCGTTTGGTTGTTACGGTTCCTGATTAGGTCCCGTTTGGTTGCTATGGTTCGATTAGGTCCCGTTTGGTTGCTATGGTTCCTGATCAGGTCCCGTTTGGTTGCTATGGTTCCTGATCAGGTCCCGTTTGGTTGCTATGGTTCCTGATCAGGTCCCGTTTGGTTGCTATGGTTCCTGATCAGGTCCCGTTTGGTTGCTATGGTTCCTGATCAGGTCCCGTTTGGTTGCTATGGTTCCTGATCAGGTCCTGTTTGGTTGCTATGGTTCCTGATCAGGTCCTGTTTGGTTGCTATGGTTCCTGATCAGGTCCTGTTTGGTTGCTATGGTTCCTGATCAGGTCCTGTTTGGTTGCTATGGTTCCTGATCAGGTCCTGTTTGGTTGCTATGGTTCCTGATCAGGTCCTGTTTGGTTGCTATGGTTCCTGATCAGGTCCTGTTTGGTTGCTATGGTTCCTGATCAGGTCCTGTTTGGTTGCTATGGTTCCTGATCAGGTCCTGTTTGGTTGCTATGGTTCCTGATCAGGTCCTGTTTGGTTGCTATGGTTCCTGATCAGGTCCTGTTTGGTTGCCATGGTTCCTGATCAGGTCCTGTTTGGTTGCTATGGTTCCTGATCAGGTCCTGTTTGGTTGCTATGGTTCCTGATCAGGTCCTGTTTGGTTGCTATGGTTCCTGATCAGGTCCTGTTTGGTTGCTATGGTTCCTGATCAGGTCCTGTTTGGTTGCTATGGTTCCTGATCAGGTCCTGTTTGGTTGCTATGGTTCCTGATCAGGTCCTGTTTGGTTGCTATGGTTCCTGATCAGGTCCTGTTTGGTTGCTATGGTTCCTGATCAGGTCCTGTTTGGTTGCTATGGTTCCTGATCAGGTCCTGTTTGGTTGCCATGGTTCCTGATCAGGTCCTGTTTGGTTGCTATGGTTCCTGATCAGGTCCTGTTTGGTTGCTATGGTTCCTGATCAGGTTGTTCACCTGTTTCTTGCCATCCTGTGTGTTTATGAAGAAGCAACTTACAGCAATCATCTCCTCATAGAATATGTGCAGGATGGATTCTTGTTCTTCAGCATTCAGCCAACCTTTCACATGATCAAACCAGGACCCAAACATGACTGTGGAGGAAAGGAAAGTGTAATACAGCATAAAGAGGAATAAAGACTTCAAATTGCTGCATGTTACCACATTAAATAAAGTAGCCGTTATAATCTATCCAATCAAACTACATTAAGAACTGCACAGAAGTTTAAATCCAGGCCAGTAGTCAGTTATATTGTACTGAACTCATACCATTTCCATCGAGGAACTTCTCCATGAACTCATCTTGAGTGCCCGGGTTCACCAGGTACGAGGCCATCCCATAATAGTGATACGAGGACGTGAACACGTCTTTCGGGTTGCGCATGACATACAGAACCTGAAGCAGAAAACATGCGTTGTATCAAACAGCTCAGGGTTTCCCGCATGTGAAAAGCGCATCAGAACATTTTTACCCTGGGCTTTATTTTGAAGTAAGACTCGTTCATCATGCGGTGATGGAAGTGCGTGGCAAAGATGCGCGGAGACGGCCTCTGCTCTAAACCCAGCAGAATGGCCCGGTGTTCCTCCAGCCACGGCACTCGGTCCCAGTTCGGCACCGTCAGCACAGGAGTCAGATCGCCCTCGCTCACGATCAAGGGCACGATCTCCTGCATCCATGTTGTACCTGAGCCCATTGAGCAAAACACGGGTCAGTGCATCTATTGACTTTACTCAAAAACATTGACACGCGTCTTTCAAAACCTATAGCGTTTAGAACTAGATTTGTTCTTGTTTATTCCTCATTGATTCTTTTATGACATTGGCTCACATGACACAAATAAAACAGGCTGTATTTAGCTTGAAATTATAACTTAAAAGTATTTTCTGCAAGAGAACCAGTGTGAAAAAGAAGCGTATTTTTAAAAGACTATAACAGAAATATCATTCTTTAAAAGAATATACTTATGTACGAATGTTTTTAATTAACATGGTATTTACAAGTACCCTAAAAGAGACTATAGTTTAAATGTTAAATGCTATTAATTGTGCTTTTTAAACCACTTTAGTCTTTAATTTCATAATGCGTTGACAAACATTTCTGGTAAACTGAAATATACATTAATGTCATTTCCGTTCAAACTTGTATGTCGTACATTTACATTTTTTTAATTAAACAAAATGGAAATTCAAATACTTTTAATCTAATGTTGGATATGAGAAGCACAATGCAGTTCAAATTATAATCAATATTTCCATGTGCTTTACATTTATTCAACAGGTCAAAATAAGTGCATTTCCTTAAAGCACGACAGAATAGTATTTGCATTTGATTTTCACAAGGATCTTCTTTCTGTTACAGTAATTCATTCAGAGAAATATCTATGAAACATCCTCAGAAAAGAGTTTTCACACAGATTTCTTAATGCATGACTTTTTCTAAGAAGAGATGTTCTCAAGTCCCGGTTTAGTGATGGAAACTCACCGGATTTGGGATAAGTGACGATCAGGATGTCGTCCGGGCGGAAAGTGAACTCCTCGCAGTATTTCAGGCTCTCAGGAGGGTGTAAATGCTTCGGCACGAAAACACCTTTATGCAGCGAGTACAAATCCAACTCTGTCATTCTGAGCAAGGCACGAGTAATAACGCAGAAACTCCAGCTGACAGCTGATGAAGAGCCTGCGATCCCGCGAGATCTGCAGTACTGTATGGCAAGCCATATAAAACTTTAATTTTTCCCAGGGGATCAGACATACTATAAAATATTGCGCTCTTATCTCATGTAATAATAGGATTTAGCAGGATTTAGCGTGAATTAGCATGTCGCTAGCTAGATTTAACGTGAATTAGCATGTTGCTAGCAAGGGTTAACGCGAATTAGCATGTTTAATTCAAAGACCTGTAAATGTTAAATCTCACCATTGGCTGTCATTCAAACTCAATTATTGATCAAGAATTGATTTCTTACTAGTTGAAATTTCACATTTCAGAAATATAATTTCTACAAGTAAAAATGATTTTTGATATCATTAATTACATGGTTACTAGTAAAGATATAAATATCAAGAACTCAATTTTCACTAGTTTCAGTGAATGTATTTCAACATGTTATTTTTTATCTAAAGAAATAACTCTTACTAACAATCACATTCATGATGTCAGAAATGAACACCAAAAATAACATTTACATTCCCATTCATGCATTTATCAGATGCTTTTTTCCAAAGTGACTTGCAATGCATTCAAGAAACTCATTGACATTTTAATCAGGTCAACAACTGAATTATTCATTTAAAAAATATATATTTTACTAGCAGAAATTCAACTGTTGACATCAATAGACTAATAAACATCTAATTACTGATATCAAAAATAATTTTTACTAGTAAGAAACAAGCTCTAGATCAACAATTGAATTCGAATGGCAGCCAATGGTGAGATTTAATAAGTGAAATACATTGATTTGAAGAATCCCTTCCTGTGACTGATTAAACGTAAAATGGCTTGCCATATAGTTTGTCCTGCTAGTGTGTAAAGTTTTTTTTCTTACACATTGCAATTCTATTTGCTGCAGTGAAACACAAAGTACAAAGTCTCCTGGATACTTAATCTATAACGTAACCAGTCGGGTGTTTCCAGATATGAAGTTATGGACTCATTAGTCAGACTTTCGCGAGCATTTAGTCTAGTTTCTGTTGTTAAAAAAGGCTAAAATGGCATGTTTTATGATTTATATGTGGTCTATTTTATGTCTGTAATTAAGCGCCATGTGATCTAATGATAATCAGTGTTGCTTTCAGTTACTCAAACTAAAACTAAGCAGCAAACCATGTATTTCTTATGTCATGCAATGGATTAAAACACAGTTAGTTCTGAAAGCACATAACATACATTAACTATTCTAGTTTTTCACGTTTTTAATAACAAAGTTTAATTAAAATGCAAAGATTACACAATTAAGATAATAAAAAGGAACCTGTACATATAAAATCAGATGTTAAAAATTGTCATTTTGTTTTTCTTGTTTTTGTTCAAAAGTCCATCAGAGTCAGTGTTTCTGAAACGCCACCATTGATTCTTGAGTTTCTTCCGGGAACAAACACTCACAATATTCCTCATTATCATAATTCATGCGCAGAATAAAGGGGCTGGGCTTGAGTGAGTGAGTCGTGTGTTGAATCTGGCGGCTATGGAAGAGGGGCGGGACATTTCCCAAATACGACCAATCACAACACACCGATCCAGCCGAACCAATCAGAGCACAGTGTGCTGTCAGAAGGAGGAGCTTCATAGAGAAAGGAACTAAACAGAGCGTTTCTGACAGACTGGGAAGAGACGAATATGGGAAAAATAACCAACATTCAAGCAGCAAAACCTGATCTAGTGGAAACAAACACAACATGGCATTATCACATCTCTTTAAACTCTATTTAGGGTTGTGCAGAAAGTTTTGTCCTCGTTTCTTTTGCAGCGCTGTGAGATCTGGCAACCAGTAGCCGAGGCTTGTCTCCTGACGTCTGAATGAGCTCCAGGCCACTAGAGGAGGAAAAGAAGAAATGCTGTTAATTAAGAAGTAATTAGTATAATGCATGTCAGACAGTGCTGTAAGCTGGGATGTGCTGTGATCCTCACGTCTGATAGTCAACTCCAGTCAGGTTGAGTCCGTTCACTGCCAGTATCCGATCGCCTGATCCCAACTGCTGGCACAAAGCAGCAGGAGAATCGGGAAGAACTGCTTTGATGTAAATCCCACTGACGGTAAATGGTGTTTCCTGAGGAAAACAAGTGATAATCCACAGCATTTAGTAATTCTGTACGGCAGCTCTGCAATCAAAATAGTCTTTGTTTCTAAATAAGAAACAGTGCAATATTGCACTGAAAAAAATTGAGATGCATTTCGGTCTTGATTTCCAGTACAAATATCTAAACATGCATTTGATATGGAGAAGCAAAATGACTGAAGATATTGAGTTTTGTTTCCTGAAACAAACAAAATTAAGTAAATTCATGCTTATATCAAGAACAAATATCTGCCAATGGAGTAGAAAAATGACCTAATGTTTGATTTTTTTGATGCCACTGAAACATTTGTTATTTTTTTTAATCATTTTGATAATTTTATATCAATATCTTCAGTCATTTTGCTTCTCCTGTAATATTTATATTGGAAAACAAGACAAAAATACAGAGGAATACAAACGTTTATTTTTGTGCCAAACCATCAGAAAACTAAACTTATATTCCACTTTTAACCACATGGAGATGCTAATGAGCTGTAAGGAAACTACAATATTTTATGTCATTATTTAAGACATGCTTTATGGAAAGGATTTGCTGTAATTTAAATAATGGCATGATATCCAAAATAACTCATGTAATTAATCACAATTAACTGCATAAATCAGTATTTTCTGAGAAAAGTCCATAAATGAAGATCATTCAAATACATTGTTTTTGCAGATTAGAACAAATGAACAATGCTCTTTGTTTTATTGAACATTGCAGTGTTTAATATAAATGATTTATCTGTGCATATAATTATTGTGTTAAATTCATGTTCCATGTAATCTTGAATCAGAATAGCAGCATCTCTTTTCTAATCCCCGGTTTCCTGGCAGTAGTTTTTGTCCTCCTCTATTGTTCTATATATGGAGGGAATCGCTTCACAAACAAGAACAAATGTGGGAACACACTGTTATTCTCATTCAGGATTACCAGGAACTTTAAAGATTTCATGGCCCACAAACGCCAGTCCGGATTTCCCAGTGATCCCTCACCTGTCCGTCCACCAGCATGAGACCCAGCCCACACTCGCCTCTCTGCAGCTCAAGCACAAACACGTCATCCTCCGCTCCGACCTCACACGCGTCACTCTCACCTACACACACACACGTTTTGGTGTTTCAAACATTCCGCTTCTAAAAATCTCACACGCATGACGTTTCAGGACATTAATGTTCCCGTCACCTTCCTCCTGTCTGGACGTCTGATGGTTTGAATCCGCATCGGAATCCGTCAGCTCCAGGTTTTGCGGCGTGTTCGGAGGAGTCAGTAAACAGGACGGATCCAGTGCCGGACGCTCCACACTGATGTGGGTCACAGCTTTATTCTGAAGCTCAAGATTCTGCAGCTTTAGGGTTAAAAGAGCTTCACCTGAGTCCAGTCCGCTCGCTCCGGCATGAGGAAGCACAACCTCCGTGTGTCCGAGCTCCAGGTGGGCTTTTGGGTGAACCTCCAGTTTGGTGAGCTTGGCCTCCATCGGCACTGCGGAGACGAGCTGGAACACAATTAACACAATTTACATGTTTAAATGAATACATGTAAATTAACAAAACACAAAAATATCACGGTTATTATGTTATATTATAGGGTTATTATAAGTCACTAAAACCACGTAAAAACATTTTTGTTACTTGAAATAAAATATAACTTGATTTAACTTACTGAAATAATCTTAAAGTTTATTTCAGGTTTTCAGCAAAATTTTCAGCAAAATTTATAATTTTCATTTAGAATTAAAAGTAATTTTGATATAGTAAAATAAAATATAAATTAATGAACAAAATATACACTAAAAAAACTAATGAAAATGACAAAAATTACTGTAAAGAAAATGAAATGGAAGAATTAACTCAAGAATTAAAATATTAACAAAATGTTAGTGTCTCAATGATACTAAATGAAGCCTAAATGAGCCATTAATTAGTGAAATACAATAATTATAATAATTATAATTATTATAATTATATTTTGGCCTCCATCAGTAGGGCAGAGATTAGCTAATAATAATAATAATTTCGTATTTGTATTTAATATTTATACTTTTTTTAAATAAAAATTAAGTTTAGTAAGAAAATATTAATATTAATATCATAATTAATTAGGGTTATTATACATAAACCATAAATTCTGTTACTTGAGATTGTTAATGTTAAAAATATTAATGTAAGTATAACAATTTTTAGAAATTTTAAAAATCTTAAACTTATTTAGTTATTTAAATAAGTATTTAGTTTAACTTTATGTACTAAAATAACTAAAACCAAAAGAAAATATATACATACATATTAATAAAAGCTATTACATATTTTATTTTAAAACCACAAAAAAAGATAAATGTTATTTTAAAAATGAAAATTTATATATATATATATATATATATATATATATATATATATATATATATATATATATATATATATATATATATATATATATATATATATACGTTTTTTTAATGAAAAACCATAAAAAAAATATATTTTTTAAATTATATACACTAATACAAGCTATAATAGTATCTCATTCCCACCACATGATAAATTAAATGGTGAAACACAATGAACATCAATATTTTGTTATATCACATGATAAAATAATATTTGAAATGTAATAAAACGATAGTGAGAGATGGAGGAGCATACTTGAGGCAGTTCTGAGGATTGCGGGTCTGTGGTTTTCTCGATCAGTCTTTGTAAGCGGTGCAGTTGTTTGATGAGATCGCTGTCGCTGATCGGCCTCTTCAGCTCAAGCACGAAACCATCCGCAGGAAGAACGAGCGGCGGATGCTTATCGAAGCTCTCCAGGATATCAACTGCAGACACACGAGCACAGAAGCTTCAGACCAGGAGTGAACACACTTTTCTGACTTGTGAGCTGCGTATAAAATGACCAAGTCAAAATCATAAAAATACAAAACAAATACTTGTTCATGAATATATTGAGAGTTCTTTATATGCACAACATATATTGGTGTAGCAGAACTACATGAACCCATATTGCACAATTAAAATTGCATATTAAAGTTACTTTTAAAGACCGGTAAATTGCAATTGACGTATTGGGCAGCTCTGCTCTAGATGATCATTCAGATCACATGATGTGAGTAATATGAGTGTGTGTGAGATGTTGTACCGGTGTTGAGAGCAGCGCTGGCCTCATCATCAGAGGGCGTCCATGCCGCTGCGCAGGAACGGCGAGGGTTATACTCTCTCAACATGTGATGCATCTGAGCAGCGTTCAGAGACGGGAACTCCATCCGCAGAGCCTTCCAGCACATCTACAGACGCAAAACACATAATAGTCACCATTTAGTGACAGAGTCATTGTGTAAATATGCATAAAGATTGAGTGTTTTCCACCCTGATGACAAGAAATAATGTCTTAACCTTGTAGCAATTCCAGGAAAACTAACTTACAAAAATATGTTCTATTAAGCTATGAAAACATTAACAAAAAAGTTAATGTTCTCTGAAGGTTTAAAAATGCTTTCTCTAGGTTATGTAATGTTAAGGGAACGATTTTATCATTCTCCAAACATTATGGGAACGTTACTTTGTATCATTCTACAAACATTAAGGAAACGTTGCATTGTATCATTCTCCAAACATTATGGGAACGTTACATTGTATCATTCTCCAAACATTACGGGAACGTTACATTGTGTCATTCTCCAAACATTACGGGAACGTTACATCGTATCATTCTCCAAGCATTACGGGAACGTTGCATTGTATCATTCTCCAAACATTACGGGAACGTTACATTGTGTCATTCTCCAAACATTACGGTAACGTTACATCGTATCATTCTCCAAACATTACGGGAACGTTGCATCGTTTCATTCTCCAAACATTACAGGAACGTTACATTGTGTCATTCTCCAAACATTACGGGAACGTTACATTGTATCGTTCTCCAAACATTACGGGAACGTTACATCGTATCATTCTCCAAGCATTACGGGAACGTTGCATTGTATCATTCTCCAAACATTACGGGAACGTTACATTGTATCATTCTCCAAGCATTACGGGAACGTTACATTGTATCATTCTCCAAACATTACGGGAACGTTGCATCGTATCATTCTCCAAACATTACGGGAACGTTGCATCGTATCATTCTCCAAACATTATGGGAACATTGCATTGTATTGTTCTGTTATCATTTTGTTGCAGTGTCATCAAAAAGCAATATTACTTTGCTCTGTTGTAACTACACTGTTCAAATGACTCTTCAAAGTTTTAAACAGAACACATTTTTTTGTTACTTGCTTCTTTGTAATTGGTTGAGAAAAAAAGTAGCACATTTTTCCCCCGTGCATCAAAATACAGACAGAGTTGCATAACTGAGATAAACCTGAGACAAACATCTCTCACAGTAATGCAGATCACTCTATTTCCTATTTCCTGCAGCAGGACGTCCTGTCAGCATGATCACATGTCAGACGTGTCTCATCCAGCATCTTTATCTAATGCCATGAAAGAATCTTTGTGTTCATAAAGCTTTATCCTTTAATGAGTAATGTTTCCTGTTAATTATTTCTGATGCCTGATGGCCAGAGAGATTGTGGCGAATCAGGAATGCATTTGTAATAAGACAGGAATGCTCTCACCATTAATAAAACCAATGGACACAAGCTTCCACACTCTCACCTGCATGCTCACATTATGCAATTGTTACCTTAATGAGAAACTTTCAGGTGAAATCATATTTTCTGCAGAACAAGCACCTGCAAGAGGTTCTCCCTCGGCGTGGCCAGTAGATTGACAGCGGAGGAGAGCTTGAGAAGGAAACCGTGAGCCAGATCGCCAAGTCCAGCTCCGTGAGCCCAGTCCATCAGCAGATCCAGATTAGCCCTGATCTGCACCCCACGGGACCAGTGGTAAAACGTCCCGCCTGAGCCTTCACACGAGAGCAGGGGTCAAATGAGCAGATGTGAGGACAGCAGAAGCACTGCTGAAGGTGTGACGGATCTCACCTCTCTCCATGAGCAGATTGAAGAGCAGAGCGTTGATGAAGAAGAAGAGGTAGGCGAAGAGCTGCGAGAGGATCTGCGGGTGCAGCTGGAAGGCTCTGAGGAGCTGCAGGGTTCGTGAGCAGATGTCCAGGACGCGTCTCACGTCCTCCGGCACCTGCAGCTGCCCGCTCTCGGAGAACGCATTACTATCCAGAAAGCCTGGGAGAAGCGGGTACAGCATCTGAGAAACACAGACATTCATCAGAAACACTACTGTCATCCGTATGAAACACTATTCCTGATGCTGATCAGTACAGGAACAGATATGACACAAACACTACTGATGTCAAAGGATTTTAATTTTTTTTTTAAACACAGTTTACTTTATTTTGTATTTTTATTTGGTTTCATTTTAAATCATTTTATTTTAAATGTCATTTTAATAAAAAATTGTAATTTAATTTAAATATAATTTTAAATGTACTTAATATATTATATAATATAATATTATATATATATATATATATATATATATATATATATATATATATATAATTTGAATATATATATATATATATATATATATATATATATATATATACGTATTTATATATATATATATATATATATATATATATATATATACGTATATATATATATATATATATATATTTATTTATTTATTTTTTTTATTTTTTTTATTTAACTTAATTTTTGTCTTGTCCACCTTTGCAAAGCTGGTTTTTAATTATTTTATTGTTGTTTTTTTATTCAAAAAAATGAAAAACTATTAAAATGTTTATCTCCAAGTCTGCGTGTCTAAGACTGCTCTCTAATATTGAGTTAAAAATACTCTGTTGACAAATAAAGACCAGTTACTTTATTTAAAATGGTTTTCTTTAATATATATTTTAAAATATTTTCTTCACATTTCATGCATGAAAATATATGACCAAATTATATTATATTATTTTTTGAAGTTTACATAAGTTGATTTTGAGAGTTCTTGAAATCATAACATTTGAAAATAGTCCAAAAACATCTGTTCAGGTTCTTTACAGATATATTGTTCTGCTTGATCAATTACAAAAAAAGCATGGCAAACTTATTCAGGAAAATAAGATATTCCTGTCAAAGTGATAAAATGTTGCGTGAAAGTTACTAAATTAAACCTCAAGGCAATTTCAGGCGAAACACCAAAAGAGAAGTAATGTTTTATATCTCACTGAATCATTCTCAGACTCAATGGGAGCGTTTGAGAGTCTGTCAGGAGACAGGATTCCCAAATCACTGTTTAAAGAATGAAAATACAGAAAAAGTAACACAGGAATTCAAAAAACAAAGGTCCCTGAAATAATCAGGCTTTCATTTAGAGATGAGGGAGGAGAAAGAGTGAGTGTTTATCTCTCAGATTAAGACACAGACGCATAACCGTTTCTGTCCGGATCTGCCGACCCAATATCAGAAAATAAAGACTTCTGGGAATCCGTGCTCTCGTCTCATGAGATGCGGTCAATCGCTGGATCTCACAGCGTCTGAGATGAATACTAACACTAAACACTACAATATCCCACGTTTCATGAATTAAATCTACTCATTTCTGCAATCCTTCATTTAAACAAAATTGGCTATTAATCGGATATTAATTACAAATATTCCTCTGTATTTATTGAGTACAATATGTTCAGTATATTTTAATTTCGCCATCTTTCCATGAACTGATGATTAAGAAAATACATCTGTTGTATATATATAAGTCTGTGTATAGTTTTAGATTTTTTTTTAAGTAACTAAACTATCTAAAGTATCAAATTAAAATAAATGAGAAATGGTGCTTTCACAACTACCGGGAATAAATTAAGTCTAATTTTATTTATATTTTATTTCAGTTAATACACTGTAAAAAACAGCTTTCCTGTGTGTCTAACAGTAGAGAGCAGCGCTTGCAACATCAAGGTCATGGGTTCGATTCCCAGGGAAAGCAAGAACTGATTAGAATGTCAATGTGTTTCTTCTGTTTTCCCCAGTCTTTTTTGATTGTTGTTGTTGCTACCGTGTGTGTGGATGTTATCTCCGTGTTCTGTCTTCTCAGAGTTTCCTAGTGTTTGCACAAAGTGTGCGTTTTTCAAAGTTTTGTTTGTATTTAAAAGTGTTTTCTTTTGTTTATTAAAGTCAAATCAGTTCAAATTGCTTCCTCGTCATTCCCGCGTCACACACATCGATCTCCCTTGTTGACAGATGTTATCGTTTGGTTACCATTTTTTGAGTGCAGTGAACAATACTAACCCTATTTACTGATGTATAATGTACTGTATTTGCTGTAATAATCTATTGTTCAGGTCATGTCTGTTCCTTAAAGTCACCATGAAATCAAAATAGACTATTTTTATTTTTCAAATGTAATATTGCAGTGTTTATTCTATCGACACACGTCATGATTGAGTTAATTACCCTGAATGAGAATAACAGCATGTTCTCTGATGATGAGGGCGGGGCAACATCCTGTCAATCACATGAGATCCACCAATAGCAAACCACAACCATCCAATCACAATCAAGCCCCGCCCACATTTGTTCTTGTTTGTGAAGCGATTCCCTCATGCAGAACACTAGAGGAGAAAAGACCTTCGTAGACAGGATCGTCCATGTAGTTCAATCAGAAATAGCAACTTCCTCCTACCAAGAAACACAAGCCCTGCTCAGTGTGAGACCTGCACTCACTCCCATCGAGAACAGTCTGGTAAGACTGCGCTACTTCATTATCTTCAGGGTCACTGACCGAATGACCAAACAATGACAAGGCCTCTTTTCATCTCGCATCCGTCTGCAGTCCCGCGATGCCCTAATGACTCTGATAAAGATGTTCATTGTCTGGAGAAAGATGAAACACATTCACTGTCATCTCTGCTGCTATTAACACTCCATATTCCAGCAGTAAGCGTGTATGTAAATGCGTCTCCAGCTGGCGATGTACAGTTTGGGAATCCGTGAAAGAAGAGCCTGTGTTGTGTGAGAGCCCACGCTCTCCATCTCATCCCTCCTTCATGTGGCACACATCGCAGAAACACAATGCTGGCTTTGTTCAGAGTAATGGAGTGCAGACAGCCGAATCCAGTCTCGCAGCCAGACCATCATATGTATGGATTCTCGGGGAGTCGCGTCTCACATGCTGACATGGTCTTGGCAGCCGCTGCCGCTTTGGCAGTTCCTTCTCATACAGCGACCGGAGAAATTATCCACCCAAAACCATAAAGTGCTTGGAGGAAAAAGTGAGGCGTACAGCCAAACTGCTTCCCCTTTAATCTGGGAACTAAAACTGAGGTTCACTGAGGTATTATAAACTGAGGTATTATAAACCGAGGTATTATAAACTGAGGTATTATACATTTTTCAATGGTGATAGTGTCATTTTGCTGATCAGTTCACAATGCAGTCCATATATTACATTTACATTCATGCATTTATCAGACGCTTTTATCATTGCATTCAAGAAACACATTGATATTCTAATCAGTTCTTGCTTTCCCTGGGAATCAAACCCATGACCTTGATGTTGCAAGCACCGCTCTCTACTGTTAGACACAGGAAAAGGGATTAGATCACTCTAAAATGAAAATGAAGTCATATTTTACTCACCCTGGTGTTGTTTTAATCTCGTACACCCTTCTTTCGTTTAATGACCACAAAAGGAGAATTTTCTCTCGTTCTCATGTTTTATCTAACAGGTTACAAAGCAGCAATTTAATAAAAAGTGAATAAATGTTTCAATGTGCATTTGTTGAAATATATCATAGAAATTATTTTTGAGTAATTAGGTCACATATTAGCATAATGCACACCTCGTGTAATAATATGAAATACATATTTATAAAATATATGCACACTTTATGCACAGCCGTAAAAATAGCTGGATCATTAAGCACTCATGAAAAATAATTAGAAAAGATTATTATTAATGTCATTATTATTACCAATAATTTATTTCCTAATTATATTTTCACTTACAAGTAAAAACATCACAATTACAGCCTAACTGAGCGATGTTGCAAACGTCTCTCTGCGCCACCTGCTGGAGATTTGGTGAAAAACAAACCGAAATGTAACGAATTATTTAATGAAAATTGTGTCATTGTTCGTGAGAATCGCGCAGAATCAAGATCATTATAAGAACAGCATGAAACGTAAAACTTACATCTTCTCTGAGCATCTCTTCTGTCAGCAGTCATTCTCCAAGCTCCTGTTCGGAGATGTTCGGATCCTTTATATGCATTATATTTCATGTCCAATGACCAAGCTCAGGATTTTCCTTAAATGGCACATTCAATTTTGCGAGAAAAATTTGCGAAAATCACGTTTTTGTCAGACTTCATCCGGATGTGATTAAGAGTAATGATCAAATCAAAGCTTCTCATTTCATTCAGTGACATCATATCGTTTTGATTTATGTGTTTAATGTTGATGATCACATTATTTTACATGTGCATCTGCTTCCATATGATACCACTTGTTTCTGCATCTTCTTAAAATGTGTTTAGATCTGGAGATACAGTCTCTTTAAGAAGATGTGCAAATGAGTATACACTCACCTAGAGGATTATTAGGAACACACACTAATACTGTGTTTGACACCCTTTCACTTTCAGATCTGCCTTAATTCTACGTGGCATTGATTCAACAAGCTGCTGAAAGCATTCTTTAGAAATGTTGGCCCATATTGATAGGATAGCATCTTGCAGTTGATGGAGATTTATGGGATGCACATCCAGGACATGAAGCTCCCGTTCCACCACATCTCAAAGATGCTCTATTGGGTTGAGATCTGGTGACTGTGGGGGCCATTTTAGTGCAGTGAACTCATTGTCATGTTCAAGAAACCAATCTGAAATGATTCGAGCTTTGTGCCAAGAAAACATCCCCACACCATTACACCACCACCACCAGCCTGCACAGTGGTAACAAGGCATGATGGATCACGTTCTGTTTACGCCAAATTCTGACTCTACCATCTGAATGTCTCAACAGAAATCAAGACTCATCAGACCAGACAACATTTTTCCAGTCTTCAACTGTCCAATTTTGGTGAGCTCATGCAAATTGTAGGCTCTTTTTTCTATTTGTAGTGGAGATGAGTGGCACCCGGTGGGGTCTTCTGCTGTTGTAGCCCATCCGCCTCAAGGTTGTGCATGTTGTGGCTTCACAAATGCTTTGCTGCAAACCTTTGCTGAAATACTCAGACTGGCCCGTCTGGCAGCAACAACCATGCCACGCTCAAAACTGCTGAAATCACCTTTCTTTCCCATTCTGACATTCAGTTTGGAGTTCAGGAGATTGTCTTGACCAGGACCAACCCCTAAATGCATTGAAGCAGCTGCCATGTATTTGGTTGATTAGATAATTGCAATAATGAGAAATTCAACAGGTGTTCCTAATATTCCTTTAGGTTAGTGTATATGCAAAAGATGGAAAACGCTATCCATGGCGAGGAAAGAGTTAAAAGCTTGATGTTGGACGAGCAGGAAAAAATGATCCTTTTGTGGTTTGAGAACGAAAGGGCGTTCAGCATTACAACAACACCAGGGTGAGTAAACGTTCATTTTAGAGTGAACTATTCCTTAAACTTTAGAAGATTAAAGACCTGTTGATATAAAAATTATAACTATAAAGATTAACGTTTCCGATATTATAAAGGCTGTCATTTTAAGGATGGATTCTGATTGGCTTTCAATGCTGTAAACCTTCATGAGCTGCAGAATAAACTGTTGTGAAAGCGATGTTTAAAAATAAATCTTTATCGTTATAGTAATCCTTAACAGATTCAGTTCCATCTAATTGTCTGAACACCTCATTTTTAAATAAGTGTTTAACAAACGGCCCATGACAATAAGTGAATTCATATTTATTTTAACTGCTAAGTGTTTTATTTTTAATGCATCTCCCATATTTTTCCTCGTCATCTGTGACTTGCTGACAAGCACTATTTTCTGCAGAGCGGATTCTGAATGCTTTTGATTAAAATATGACATATATGCACAACTAATACAAAGGGAATATTTAGTGTCCGGCTCTGGGAATCACCAACAAAACGTGCTTTTATTAGTTTAAGGCCACCAGCAGCTGTTTCCTTCTCAGCAAGATGCAATCACACACAAAACTGCAGCAGAGAAAACAGAGCCTGTTATTCTAGCCGTAAAACATTGGGTTTCTTTCCAGCCGCTCGTGTTTGTTTTTGCTTCAATTTTCCTATTGAAAATATTGACCTCATAATGGAGCGCTGGCACTGCATAAACACAGAAACGGACGTTTGGCCAAGATTTCAGCTATAAAACATCTTTTGCAGAGAGGATGCTTTGTGCCACCAGAGCAAACCACAGTTTCATCTTTCCCATTCCCAATATAAATCAATCAAATGCTTCTCAGAAGCAAAAGGCCATGATGAAAAACTTCAAAGAATTGGTCCTCAAGGAAACATTTTCATCAAGTGTTTTATTGCATGCTAAATATGATTATCTTTATAATAATACAAACTTGTCAAGGATAAGGTTAATTGACTAGATGAATAAACGTTTTGCTGTGATTATGTTGCCGTTTTGGCCTTAATTAAAGTGTATTTATTCAAGCATATGTGAAACAAAACTGAACATCTTTGCAATAAAGCTCAAGGCTGTTGTTTCGATTCACTGTTGGCAAGAAATTCGGTTCATGTTCCAATAAACCTAATTTTCTTTTTCCACAGAAAAGCCTGATGAAAATGTTGGACCTTATATTGCACTAAATCAAATCACAGCCATTCTCTAAAATAATCTCTCGGAACAAAGACAAATTATAACTTCCCAAGGGCGAGACGTTTGAGGATTTTCCCATGCAGAATACAAATCAATCCCAAATCCAAGCTTTGCCAAATTACGTCTGAACATTGACGGAGAGTCTGAGAGAAATGAGCAGAATCACTGCAGCCTGCGAAAGATGAACGAGGACTCGTTTCATCATGTTAGGACTTTACATCCATCGCTTAAAGTCTGCTTGTGTTCGAAAGAGTCTCTTCTGTTCATCAAAGCTGAATTTATTAGCTCATAAATACAGTAAAACAGTGTAATATTATATCAATGTAAAACAGCTGTTTTCTGTGAAAATATATAGTAGTGTCATTTATTCCTGTAATTAAAGCTGAATTTATTAGATGTTACAGTAAAACTGTGTAATATTATATCAGTGAAAAATAGCTGTTTTCTATGTGAATATATAGTAAAGTGTCATTTATTCCTGTGATTAAAGCTGAAATTATTAGATGATAAATACAGTAAAACAGTGTAATATTATATGTGTAAAACAGCTGTTTTCTATGTGAATATATAGTAAAGTGTCATTTATTCCTGTGATTAAAGCTGAAATTATTAGATGATAAATACAGTAAAACAGTGTAATATTATATCAGTGTAAAACAGCTGTTTTCTATGTGAATGTAAAGTGTAATTTATTCCTGTGATTAAAGTTGTATTTTCAGCATCATTACTTCAGTCTTCAGTGTCACATGATCTTCACAAATCATTCTAATATGACGATTTGATTATCAACAAACATTTCTGATTATTATCAGTGTGAAAACAGTTTTGAAAACACTAATTTTATCTTCCAGGATTCTTTGATGAACAAAAAGCTCACAAAATCTTCTTATAACATTATAAAAGCATTCACTGCAAGGCAATGCAATTGAATGTGTCCTTGATGAATAAAAGCATTACTTTCACTCTATAATGCATCTAGTTTTTTAGATGAATATGAATTGGGTCAACACATAAATAATTTTTGTAAAACTATATATAGTTGGAGCGGATTGAAAGAAAAAGCGAAGACTGTTTCCTGCTCATATTTCAATGCACAAACAGATCCAAAATAAGAGCACAGACTTATTCAGTAGAAGAAATGCCAAGCTCTCAATAATTCCCCGTCACTCAGTGGAAGGCAGTTATCGGCAGACAGCACTCGCCTCTCGCCCGCGCCGACAGCGAAGAGAAACGCTGATAACACTCAATAACTCAATACATCTCTGTTCGTTCCAGCCTCTGGTTTGAAGCGCATAAACACTGCTGCATTCTGCAGTCACGAGAAAGCTTCTAAAAGCTAAATAAACACTTTTAAAAACCTAAACTTGTTTTATTTTAGCTACAGTAGCCAATGCAACACATCTTTTCACTTACATTTACTTTAAATTGATGCACTAAAATACCCAAAACTGAAATAAAAAGTAATAAAAGCTATATTGAGGTATTTCATGAAAAATAATTTTAAAAAATAACACACAGCACACAACTTTAATTAAAATTGAAATGAAAGCAGAAAAAAATAAAATAATTTAGATGTAAATCTATATGATTCTGGATGACTTAAGAATCACAGTTTTTTGTTTTACTTTGAAATCACACAATTCTGAACCGACTAACCAACTAATCAAAATAACAGGTAGAAATTATGAAATTAGTAGAAATTATGACAAAATGTTGATTGCTGGAGACTATTTAATATTTGTATGGATATTTAACTGGAAGAATCAGTGTTTCTGAACGAATCTCTTGAGTGAATGATTAAATGACTCACTCATAAAGACTTCACTTGTTTCATAACTGGATGAATCAGTGTTTCTGAACGAATCTCTTGAGTGAATAATTAAATGACTCACTCATAAAGACTTCACTTATTTCATTTTTGTAATTACTGGTGTAATGATGTAATGATACAATCTTAATTTCACGAGTTCACACTTACAAATGATTCAGGAGCAGTAAATGGTATGCGTATTTGGCGTGCTGTCCGAAGAGAGGGCTCCGAGTTCGGTATTTAGCCCGAACCTGGCGCACTCCCCCCGTATCCTGACTTTTTATAGGAACGATTAAGTGTGAGGAGTCGGGGTGGTGAAGGGATGCCGTAAACCGTCAAGTGTTGTAGGTGAGTCAAACTTGTTTATATATACATGCTTCCTCTCATGCTGATAGGATGAGGTGTAATTGCTGATGACGTGTTGATTGCGTTAATCCTTTGAACGTGCTTCTCCCGAACTTTGTTAATAAAAAATCATTTGAAGCGTCAAGTTACTTTCAAAAGGTGATTTGCTCTATGTTGGTCTCAATCTGAACTATAAACTTTTATCCCATTACTTCCGTGATTATATGAATGATTGTCAGAAATACTGTGTGATGAAAAGTGGTTGTTTCATTTCTAAACATGACGACGGCTCTCTCTGGGTCACGCAGATCTGAATGATCACTGTGATCGCAATATACAGATCCGAATCGCTGTCATTTAGGAATGAGATCCTGCAGGTGTTTGAATCGAGAACATAATCTTTTAACAATTAACCGTGCGGCTGTAATACAGTGGGGTCCAGACATCTGAGACCATTAGTGCGAATGATATGAACACCTCATACATGTTTATCACACTAGATTCATCACATCCACAAGCAAGAAGGTCCATCAAGGTCACATGAGAGCAAGACATCTGGAAGCATTTGAGATAAATTCTGCGTTCAACCACATTCACAAGGCCAGTGTTTTTCCAGGCCTGCTAACCTGACTTCCTGATAATGTGTTATTCATCTCAGACAGCTCCACTGAAACGTGCTCCGATTATTATTCCTATGTGCAATCGGTAATACCATCCAGTTGATTATATCTAACATAAACGCTTTTGTGGTGTAAGAGAGACGATAACCCCATTCACTCAAACCTGAGTCGTAAAGAAACTCCTGATTCATCCTATCGATTTTCTAAATGCATATCGTACATCTTAATGTGAACAATTAATCTGAGTGTATGTTTATTTTTTTACCATATAAATTTGAATCAAAATCTGATTTATGCAGGATTCTCCGATCACTTAGTCTGCTTAAACTCCGCCCCCTGCAAGCAAATGTTAGGCTCCGCCTCCTTTTTGAGTGCCAAACCCACATCTCAAATAACCAATCGACAGCTGATACGTAGAACCAGGTTACGCCCTATATTTTTCTTTTTTTCTATTCCTTTTACCTCAGATAGCTCTGAAACAGTGTGGATCCTCCAAACTGCTGCTCCATATTTCTGATAACTTTAAATTTGAATTACAACCTGTTTTCTAGCAATTTTACAGTCCAAATTATTTAGCAATAATCTGATGAATCTCTTCTTTAAAAAGAGAACAACTTTAGGTCAAAACATTACAACCATTTACCAGATAGAATCGGTTTAACCGGTTAACAGGTTTAATTAATTGGCTTGTGTCTCAAACAGTAGAGAGCAGTGGTGCTTGCAACATCAAGGTCATGGGTTCGATTCCCAGGGAAAGCAAGAACTGATTAGAATGTCAATGTATTTCTTGAATGCGATGATAAAAGCGTCTGATAAATGCATGGAAATGGAAATAAACAAACACTTAAGCATTATCTTCTTTTGTGTTGCATGTGCAGCTTTTGAAGAAAATATTGTTTCTGTGAGAACTCTCCCTGACCTTGGTGAGGTAATAGATGCACTGCTGGAAGGTGAACATCAGAAGCTCCTCCAGGACAGTCATGGCCTCTTCGCTGGCCGACCGCACAGACGACAGCCGCAGCTCCAGCACCGCTAAACCACACACACACACAGACATTCAACCCAAACGGATACATCTCGATGCATCTCGTTTAAGAACGCATTTGATTGTGAACTCTACCAATGCAGTCTTCCTCCTCGTCCTCCTCCTCCTGGGAGATCCCGTGCAGCAGACGAGGAAGCTCCTGGTGAATGAAGTGAAGGATCTGCACAGAGTTGGACATCCACAGGACCAGCGGCTCCAGACCCCGGATCAGCCGCTCCTCCGCGTCTGGATCATCTCTGCTTTAGTCAGGAAAATCTAGTTTTAATGTAAGCTGCGTCTGAGATATGGAATTTAACTCCATTGGCTGTGATTTGACTCTTACATTTCTGGCTGCAAAGCTGCAAGTCCTTTCGCCTTTTCCTGTATTAAGGCATAAAACATACAGAACAGTATTTATATATCTTGCATTTTTAAAGGACTAATGTATAAAACAGTTAAAATACTGTTATTTACTCTTGCTCATTTTATTTTCTATTTTTCACAAACCACAAAAAAATGTGAAGATTTTTCCATGTAGTCGCAATGAGGACCGAAGCCTTTATGTTTTATAAAGGATGTAAAAGCAACATAAAAGTCCTTCATTACTATTGACTCTTATGCGTTATTACAAGAGAGGTAGAGTTGTCAAATTTAAATGGATAGTTCACACATTTACACTCCTTCATTTTATTCAAAACCTGTATGACTTTCACTGTGCCGTGAAACATAAAATAATGTATTTTGAAGAATCTTGGTGAGAAAATGGTTTTGATTCCCATTGAGTTTCATTGTAATTTTTGTCCACACAAAGGAAGTCAATGAAAGTCAATGAAAGTCAACAGAAGTCAACGGAAGTCAACGGAAGTCAATGGAAATCAATGGAAGTCAACAGAAGTCAACGGAAGTCAATGGAAATCAACAAAAGTCAACGAAAGTCAACGGAAGTCAATGGAAATCAACGAAAGTCAACGAAAGTCAACAGAAGTCAACGGAAGTCAATGGAAATCAATGGAAGTCAACAGAAGTCAATGGAAATCAACGAAAGTCAACGAAAGTCAACGAAAGTCAACGGAAGTCAATGGAAATCAACGAAAGTCAACGAAAGTCAACAGAAGTCAACGGAAATCAATGGAAATCAACGAAAGTCAACGAAAGTCAACGAAAGTCAATGAAAGTCAATGAAAGTCAACGAAAGTCAACAAAAGTAAATGGAAATCAATGGAAGTCAATGCAAGTCAACGGAAGTCAACGGAAGTCAATGAAAGTCAACAAAAGTCAACAAAAGTCAAAGCAAGTCAATGGAATTCAATGAAAGTCAATGGAAGTCAATGGAAATCAATGAAAGTCAATGGAAATCAATGGGAACTGAAATGGTTTGATATACTAATATCTTCTTTTGCATTCCACAGAAGAAAGAAAGGTTTGAAACAACATGAGGGAGTAAATAATAACACAAATATCTCTTTGTGATATTTTTTACAAACTTGTTATGTTACATCGATATTCTGAAATGAACTGAACATTTAAACCTAAAAGGGGCGGAGCCTCTGAGCCACACCCACCTATTACATAATAATAATAATCAGTTACATTTATATAGCGCTTTTTACCAAGCTCAAAGCGCTTGGGGGGGGGGGGGGAATCTCCTCAACCGCCGGTGTGCAGCATCCACCTGGATGATGCGACAGCAACCTGTGCCAGAACGCTCACCACACACCAGCTAAGGAGAGGAGACAGAGCAATGAAGCCAATTAATGTAGGGGGGTGATTAGGGGGCCGTGATGGACCAAGGCCAACGGGCAGATTTGGCCAGGGATGCCGGGGTTACACCCCTACTCTTGCGAAGGACATCCTTGGAATTTTTTAATGACCACAGAGAGTCAGGACCTCGGTTTAACGTCTCATCCGAAGGACGGTGCTTGTTTCAGTACAGTGTCCCCATCACTATACTGGGGCGTTAGGACCCACACAGACCGCAGGGTGAGCACCCCCTGCTGGCCTCCTAACACCACTTCCAGCAGCAACCTAGTCGTTCCAGGAGGTCTCCCATCCAGGTATTAACCAGGCTCAACCCTGCTTAGCTTCAGTCTTAGAGTACAGGGTGATATGGCTGCTGACATCATCACCACACAGACCAACGGGAGTCCGAATGCTTTAGAAGCTTTTCCGTAGTGTTCCCTTTGGGTAATAAACTCCAGAAATAAACTTTGTACCAGTACGTTCTTCGATTTCGCTCAAATGCCAATATTGTGTGCGTTCCGTCACACACTATTAAACTGGGATTTGTGGACATGTTTCTCTCTCTCTCTCTTTTCTCTCTCACTCTCACTCACTCTCTCTCTTTCTCTCTCACCTCACTCACTCTCTCGCTCTCTCTCTATGTCTCTCTCTCTCTTTTTTCTCCTCTGTTGGATTCACATCTTCTAACGATCTTCTGAATTGTTGCACTGAAGTTGATTAGTAGTGAAGAACTGGTTCTTTGAGTTATTGTTCATATTCCTTTTCTCCTCTCCTTTTCTTTTGTGAATGTTTCTAGGGCAGATCCTAACTGTGTCTGTATTAAAAGGAAATCTGTAAGTCGAGTAAAGCCATGTGTGCCTGTTTTCTGACCCTGTGACTCACCCACACGAGAGTCTGCAGCTGATTGGCTGTCTGCAGCAGGAGACGGCGCAGCGCCGGCATTGGGAAATGATTGGCGGACTGCTGGAGACACAAGCACAGCAGGAACGCCGCAGTCAGTTTGTGCGCGGCCTCATCCTGCTCGACCATGGTGAAGATCTCTTCAAGGACCCGGGACTCGTGTTCGGCATCATACGGCAGGGCCAGCTCTGCTCCCTGCGGGTCCCTGAAGCCGCAGGGCCGCCGGCTCCTCTCTGACAGCGCACAGGTTTGACAGAGAGGAGGCCGTCTGGCCGTGGCTGCAGATCTCGGGTCTTTGTACAGGAAGAGGTAATGCTCGCCCAAGCCGACGACGTCGCCCGACTGCAGCTCCACCTCATAGCTGACCGCGGCTCCGTTGCGCTTCACTCGCGCGCCGTCGAGGGGTTTGATCAGGGTGGAGCCGCCGCAGCACCGGACGCAGCAGTGGCGCGGCAGCAGATCCGGAGCCCAGAGGAACAGCCGCTCTGCATCGCCCTCGGCTTCAGGCGCCACATCACCGCGGCCGAACACTGAGCAGCTGCTGACCAGAGCATAGATGACAAAGTCCTGAGGAGACATTACATTGTATGTGTGAGAGTGTGTGTGTGAGAGAGTGTGCATGTGTGTGTGAGTGTGTGTGTGTGTGTGAGTGAGTGTGTGTGAGTGTGAGTGAGTGTGTGTGTGTGTGTGTGAGTGAGTGTGTGTGAGTGTGAGTGAGTGTGTGTGTGTGTGAGTGAGTGTGTGTGAGTGTGAGAGAGTGTGTGTGTGTGTGTGTGAGAGAGTATATCTGTGTGTGAGTGTGTGCGTGTGTGTGTGTGAGAGAGTGTGTGTGTACGTGTGTGAGTGTGTGTAAGTGTGAGAGTGTGTGTGTGTGTATCAATGACAGCTGATCATCACTCTGAGTGCACAGATAGTCTGTCAGGAAATGTGTTCACCCTGTGGACGCGCCTCTTCCCGTTCAGCCGCAACACAAGGCCTGTTTTTGCATTCGTGGTCATTTTTCATGCCATTTTTCCTCTGTTTGGCTCTCTGTTATTTTCCAGTGGAATCAAAGGGTTATGGGATCAGTTTTTTCCAGTGCTTTGACGTCACCTGTGATCTATTATCCAGTTTAAAGGCAGTGAATCATTGTGAATGTAAGATTTTAAAAAATCTGATCAGAGACTGAATCATGTTCCTAAAACCCTATAATTGTATAGTCTAAAAAGCACAGATAACAGCATCAAACATGAAACTGAAGTTTGTTTTACTACAGAAGTTTTAAAAAAAACCTGAAGCAAAAGAACACTTACTCTGGAAATAATTAATGTGTGACCGCAAAATTCATAAATATCAGTAATGAAACTGTAAGTTGCTCTTTTCCCTCCATCATAAACGAGTCTCAGAGCGTCAGATGAAGCTCAATAATCGCTGTCATGTTGTCTTGAGTTGGGATGCTGTTGTTTGGGAACAATCGTCTGACGCTTCTGGAGGAATTAAACCAAATCATCCTGATCACAGACTTTCACTCCGGCGTTTCAGAGCCAAACCAACATTTGAGATGCTGCGATGCCATTGGTCCACCGGTTACGCCAGTCATCCAATCACAACCTAATTTTGCAATGACATTGGTCCGTCGGTTACTCCAGTCGTCCAATCACAGCCTAATTTGAGATGCTGCGATGCCATTGGTCCTTCGGTTAGTCCGGTCGTCCAATCACAGGCTCATTTGAAACGCTGCGATCCCATTGGTCCACCGGTCACTCCAGTCATCCAATCACAACTTCATTTGAGACGCTGCGATCCCATTGGTCCACCGGTCACTCCAGTCATCCAATCACAACCTCATTTGAGACGCTGCGATGTCATTGGTCCACCGGTTACTGCAGTTACTCCAGTCATTTAAGAACTTAAGAATTTATGCACATCTTGGCGTTTTCATTCTGCGTTTTATGGATATCCTAAAACTTACATTAAAGTAGTTGAATGCAAACACAGGTACTGAAAAATCCTTCACATCAGAAACAGTGTTTGTTGTGCTAGAGGAAATAAGCGAGGAAGTGTGTGCGATATAGTACGAGTTCGTCCTACCTGTGTGTAACTGAAGCCCTGCAGGAGCAGGAAGTACGGGAAATCCCGGGGCGGGTGAATGGAAAACTGTGTGGCGTTGTCATCACTGCTCTCCGTCTCCTCGCGTTCACCGGCGGGACACAGCGAGGCTTCATCGGCCTCTGGGTTATGGGTCTCCGTACAGATGCTGTGAGTCTCGGCTGTCAGGTTGGTCTCGCTGAGACTCTTAAACCCACTGTGTCTTCCATCACTCACACAGTCGTCCAGCGGGACAGACTTCCCCCGGGAGCGCGTCTTCTGCAGCTTCCGTGCCTGAGCGTTGATCCCTGGAGGATGAGACACTGAAATTATTAGCAATAGCAATAGCAATGTTTCTTTGTTTCTGAGCCTCAAAGGTGATCATTTTCACCCCAAAGCTTTTGAGAGCCTCATGCCGAACACACACACACCACATTTTGTAACAATACATCAATACGCCAATACATTGGTTAAATATGACATTTCAGTGGCCCAAAACTTCTTCAGTGCAGGAGTGATTGCAGTGAGTTATACCAGCGGTCACCGTGTCTTTGTCTTTAGAGTTGTTTTCTTCCACCGTGGCTTTGCGCTGGATCTCAAATCTGCGAGCAAAGCCTTCTCTGGGCTTCCAGAGCGACTGCAGCAGGAGCGGCTTCTCGTTGTCTCCGACCACACGGACACATTCGGTCCTCCAGCGCTGGCTTTCAATGCAGCCGATCACGTCACACAACACAAATTCATCAGCGTCCTCTTTACTCAGGGAGTATCTGACAAAATATAAACAGCAGAGCAGCTGAGAGGATATACAAACACTACTGTACAAAGAGAGTCTCTTCTGCTTCTGCATTTATTAGATGATAAATACAGTAAAACAGTGTAATATTATATTAGTGTAAAACAGCTGTTTTCTATGTGAATATATAGTAGTGTCATTTATTCCTGTGATTAAAGTTGTATTTTCAGCATCATTACTCCAGTCTTCATTGTCACATGATCTTCACAATTCATTCTAATATGATGATTTCATGATCAACAAACATTTCTGATTATTATCAGAGTTGAAAACAGTTCTAATTTCTGAGGAAATATTTTATTTTCCAGGATTCTTTGATGAATATAAAGTTCAAAAAGAAGAGCTACATTGTAGCATTGTAACATTCTAAATGTCTTTACTGCTACTTTTGATCTGTTTAACGTGTCCTTGAAGAATAAAAGCTTATAACTCCACATTATGATTTTAGAAAACACAGGCACTTTCAGGCACACATTCTAGTTGTAGAATTAGGAACGAACAGAGTTTACAAATTGGCTTGCATTCACCAAACATTTAATTTCGCCTTAAATTTAAAACCAATCGAGACTTTTGGAATGAAACCTTCACATGCAATCTGACATTTAACCAAAGCCTGATTTTACTTCAATTCCAAAGCCTTCAGAAAATCTTCAGGACATTTTGTTCATAATAACAACAGCATTATGAATTTAAAGTCACCATGAAATCAAAATAGGCAATTCTTATATTTTTTTTTTATGGAATATGTCAGGCACATCATGATTACCAGGAAAAATGGAAAAATAATTTCTAATAAATACCTTTATTTCTAAAGCGCTTTATACAAAGCATTTTATATCAAAGCATCTTCACTGTAATAAACAGGAAAGTAAGTGCAAACTTCACCAAATATAGGACAAAATGACTGTCTCAGTGAAGATTCAGATCTGTTCAATAACAGAGTAAAGTTATGAAGTTCATTCATTATAAAGTTCAGTTCAGCTCTACTCAAGACAATAGAATCATTATTTACTTAATATTGGACTTGAAATGTGTCAATATAATAATAATTGCCGCTGTCGCGTATGGCTTGCTCAGTTGGGGAAACTTAACACTTAATATTCATCAATTGTATTAATTCGCCTGCTCTTTTAAGGTTGCTGTTCAGCCAAACAAACTTTGTTTATACTGTTTTCCTGTGACCACTGTAAAGCTGCTTTGAAACAATCTGCATTGTAAAAAGCGCTATATAAAATGAAGGTGACGACTTGACTACTGAAACTCTCATCCAACAGTGTCAGTGAAGACAAATCAATAATATTGCTGAATAATTTACTGACATGCCACAAGTCTTTTAGCCAGAAACCTTGAATTTCACTGTTTAATAAGAACATTTTGACACCGATTAACTGATAATTCTTTATATCATAACTGGTATGTTGGATATATTTTTGAGAGCCTGAATCCAAAAACAAAGGTGTCAGGAATCTGTCACTTTGGTCTTGTTTTCCAGTGTTTGAGTGGCAGAGTTCTGAAACTGCCATATCGTCATTTCTTGGTGGGAGTGTGTGGCTTCGAGTGTCTCGAGTCTCTCTTGCTTGCGTAGCGTCTTGTGTGCGGGGCGTGATGTTCGATCCTGACACTTTGATCTTGTTCTTTGGTTTTGTGTCTTGATTCGAACATTCATGACCCGTGTGTTTGTCCTTGTGATGAGCTCACGAGACGAGTGTTTGCTCTACTTCATGTGAGTGGGCATGGTTTCGGGCTGCGCTCTCTCTTGTCGGTGTGTGGTGTTTAGCACATGGTTCGCGTGCTTTCATGTTGTGTTTCGTGTCGCGCTGTAACGGCTGTCAGAGTGGTTGACGACTGCCCAGATCAAAATAAAAACAGAAAGAAAACTTGAGGCGATTGACTTGGTCACACAAGCCTTTAGAGATGGGTTTCGTACCAGCACACTCTTCTCAAACATGTAAAGAGCAAAGTATAAAACAAGGAAAAGAAAACACTCTAGAAACAGTAGATTATGCTATATAACAGTCAGTGGTAGAGCGGCTATCTCTCTCCTCACTCACAACAAAAACAGACTTTTCTTCCGCTGATCCAGAGACGCTCAGAGCTCGTCATTTATCACAACAATTCAGCGTTTTCAACCACATACGTTTTATTTTAGGTTTAAGTACTGGCAAAACAATATATTTATAGTTTGAAAAATACACACTGATGTCTATAAAAGCGGAAATAGCAATCCGTTCAGTTATAAATTGACAAGGTGTTTTATTCATGTCTGACACACATTGCATATTTAACTATAAAGTTCACTCTGTTCTTCTCCCACTTCTCCGGACACTTACTGTCATGGATTTCGAGAGAAGTGACTGAATTTACATGTTATAAATCAGACAGATGAGATTCTCTGAACTGCAGCGCAAACAAACATGGCGACGCCCATCACGTGTCATAGATCAGCTGACATGATCAATATACATGTTTTGGACAAACAAAAGGACAAAACACATTCACTTACACATATTTGAGAATTGAAAAAGCATGTAGTTGATGACAGAGCCAACAAGTTGGTGAATGTTTTGAATAAAAAAGAAAAAGACTAAACAATTGTGATACATCTGTCGTACAGGGCTTTTGGGGCTTCGATGTGTCACGCGACAAGCATGACGCGTCGCCATGGAAACATTCTAAAACAACGGACGCCTAAAAATAACTCATGCTGGGGGATCAGAGAGAAAATTTTAAACGTATGTGCGAAAAGGGTTAAAGGTGCATTCCCGTCATGAACAAAGTGGCCGTTACACTGCGCAGTTTGTGTTTCATGAGCTGTGCGCTGTCTCGTCTTGTTTCATGTGAGCACCCGGCTATGTGTATCCGCATGGGCTGCGTGTTCATGTCCTGTCGTGTAACCCCGCCTGTCTTGTTCCCTCATTATTGTTTCATTTACCCCAGCTGTCCGACCTTATTAGCCCTTCCTCCTGTGTCTATTTAATCCCTTTGTGTTGATTCATTGTCTGTCATTATGTTGCTCCATGCTCCATTTCCCACTAGTCTAGTCCAGCCTAGTCAGTCCAGTCAGTTTAGTTTTAAGTTAGTCTTGTTTTCCCCCTCGGGGTTGTTTATGTTTGAAATTTAGTTTTGTTTTTTCTTTAATAAACTGCCCTTCTCAGTCCTCGCTTCTTCCCTAAAAACTTGATAAAAAGTCTGAGCATTAACACACAGTTATGATGTAGGTTATTATTGTAGTTTTGTGTAGTTTATATGACAGGCTTAAGCTGCACATGTTGCTCTGAACCGCCTTTTCCTTTCTGAACTGATTCCAATCATATTTCAATCAATTCAATCCATCATGATGAACATCTGAAGCGTCTCAGAGATACAGATACCAATAACATAAAAAAATTAGCATATACTGAGACCGATATGATATATCGTGCATGCTAAGTGTGATGATAAGTTTTTGTATAAGTGTGGTTGAGGTGGTGTGTGTGTTTGTGTGAGTGAGTGAGTGTGTGTTTGAGTGTGTGTGTGTGTGTGTGTGAGTGAGTGAGTGAGTGTGTGTTTGAGTGTGTGTGTGTGTGTGTGTGTGTGTGTGTGTTTGAGTGTGTGCGTGTTTGAGTGTGTGTGTGTGTGTGTGTGTGTTTGAGTGAGTGAGTGAGTGAGTCTGTGTGTGTTTGAGTGTGTGTGTGTGTGTTTGAGTGTGTGTGTGTGTGTGTGTGAGAGTGTGTGTTTGAGTGTGTGTGTGTGTGTGTGTTTGAGCGTGAGTGAGTGAGTGTGTGTGTGTGTGTGTGTGAGTTTGTGTTTGAGTGTGTGTGTGTGTGTGTGTGTGTGTGTTTGAGTGTGTGTGTGTGTGTGTGTGTGTGTGAGAGTGAGTGAGTGTGTGTTTGAGTGTGTGTGTGTGTGTGTGTGAGTTCACCTCACCTGGCGAGCGCCTCTTTGACCAGCTCTTTGGCGCTGGAGTGAGTTGTGGCCAGTACGCTCTTGTAATTGGCTCCTTCACAAATCTCAGTGCCGAAGATCTTCAGGATGCCTGGAGCCGTGACCTGATTGGACAGTTCGGAGGGATCGTCCTCCGCCTCCTCTCCCGCAGTCGTCATCTCCGCTGAATCCCGACGAGGGCCGCGGCCAAACACGGCCGACAGACGCTGCTGGTGCCGCCGGATCTTGTTCCTCGCCGGCTGCCGGATGCCAACACTCTCCGTGGATCGGGCCGTGCCGCTGGATGAGCTCGACCTGGAAGAAAAACCAAGCTGAGAACTCAATGCAAACCTCCTGCTTTATCCCGGCCCTTCATCACGACACCAATCAAAGCTTTCCTGTGTGTCTAACAGTAGAGAGCGGTGCTTGCAACATCAAGGTCATGGGTTCGATTCCCAGGGAAAGCAAAAACTGATTAAAATATCAATGTGTTTCTTAAATATGATGATAAAAGCGTCTGATAAATGCAGGGATATAAAAGCAAAGCTCAACACAAATGTGCAGCTCCTCTAAACACATTTATAATACTTTGAGGATTTTGTCTAAATCCTGTAACCAGTGGCACAAAAGCTCCTTTTCATTGCGTCAGTGGTAAATGTGTGTTTCTTCATCTTTTGGGATCTAAAAAAAATCTCTAACCTCACTAGTTTTTATTTATTCCAAGACAATGGGTTACATTTACACATTCATCAGACGCTTTTATCATTGAGTTCAAGAAACACATTGACATTCTAATCAGTGCTTGCTTTCATTGAGAATCGAACCCTTGACCTTGATGTTGCAAGCGCTGCTCTCTACTGTTAGACACACAGGAAAGCTATTGTATGGTTGGGATTATGCCACTATTTTAACTGATTGTTCTGATTAATTGTTTTAATATTATTGTTGGACGATTGGACGTATTTTAAGGAATTGTGCAGTTATTGTAATTATGTGTTTTCATTCATATTTATGGATATACAGCTTATATTTATGATACCAGAACAATGTCTCTAGTTGAGATTATCAGACAATATGTTAATTTTTTATGTTCTAAATACAATTAAGTTAAACTAACGTAAAGCATACTTTTTTACCAGGAATGCACTAATATTTACAATAAGCGATCTTTTTTTTTTATGTGAAATCTGATAACCGATATAGTGGCCGATAAATCTAAATCCACATTTTTAAGCAAAAGTCTCAGAATTAAATCCCATATTTAGCACATAATTATGCATGTTCTCATTGTAATTTTATATAGCCGATATGACAGACTTTAAACATTGTGTGAATAACTTTCTTACGCATATTTTTTACTGTTTTTGTACTCAATTTTGAGAAAGAAATCAAAGCAATTCTAAGCAAAAACTAAAGTTTTTTTTCTCCCATAAAATTGTTTATTGTGGCGGAAATTAAACCACAAGTTTATGAGAGGCAGTAAAATATTCACGTAATATTTTCCTTTATTTACCATTTTGTTGAGAGCTTTTCTTATGAGTGAAACAAATGAAAAAAAAACGAAAAGACATTTTAAATGTCTAATAAAAATGTTTAACTATATATAAAGTTTGTAACAGACCTAAAATGAGTTGACTCTAAACATTGACGTACAGCTATAGATTTAATGATGACAGCCAAGCGCAGTCGTTTGATAAGTGTGTGTAAGTTGGTGAACTCACTGCACGGATCCGCTGCTGTGTTTCCTGCCGATGCGGGAGAATCTCCTGCGGGAAGCGCTGGCCGGTAATCCCGCAGGAGCGAGAGTCTGGGAGCCGCGCTCGTGCCCGATCATCATCCCGACAGTCTGACAGTCTGTGACGGGAGCTGCGCGCGCATCTGTAGAGTTTCTGTTCTGCGCGCTCACGCTTCAAGCTGATCTGTCCACGTGGGCAGCGCTTGTGGGCATCGCGGGCGCGCGCCCGGGCAGAAATGCCTACAGTCATGTCTCGGTTGGCAGAGGATAGGTATCGAGGGTAAACATCTATCTATCTATCTATCTATCTATCTATCTATCTATCTATCTATCTATCTATCTATCTATCTATCTATCTATCTATCTATCTATCTATCTATCTAACTATCTATCTATCTATCTATCTATCTATCTATCTATCTATCTATCTATCTATCTATCTATCTATCTATCTATCTATCTAAAAACAAACAAACAAACAAAAAAACACACAAAAAACAACCCCACCAAAAAACAACAACAAACGAAAAACAAAGAACAAAAATAAAAAAATTAAATTAAAATAAAAAACAGGGAACCAACGGAGGTAAAGCAGTGGTCAGATCGTCAGCAGCAGCAGGAATGAGTTCTGCGAGGTGAATGATGCTCTTAGGAGGAAGTTTGCGCAAAAACAATAAAAAATTTGCATTCTCCTGATTAATTATCAACGGTATTAACGAGATTAAAACAACACAACATGCATCTGTTTGTCTTTTATTTTATCAATCAGTGCCTCAGAAATATGATCACTAATCCCTTCCTGGTTATAATCACAGTCAAACACTGATATTTGTTAGTAAAAGAAATACCGTACATTGGGAATTTCACCTTAACGATTTTCAAAAATTCTTGAAAGATTGATACGAAAAAAAAATACACTTTTTTATTGGCTTTTTTAGTAATCATCAAAAGTTCAGTATCATTCGAAAGCTTATTCATGAACCCAAAAGTCATCCAGTGTTTTGAGGGTTTGAGGGTCAGGTTTCATATTACAAAATTCATTTGAACTTTAAAATTAAAATATTTTCTTATCTTGTCGCATATCGCCGGAAAGCTCTGAGACTCGAGATTCCATATTTGGTGATTGTTTTGTGATAGAATTTACATTTGGACATAAATATATTAATTTGTTATTTTTCGTTCATCATCGAAACAAAATACAGACATAAAGAATATTTTTACTCTAGATTTCTTTGTAAAAACTGTTTGACATTATCCTGACGTCACCGCTAGAGGGCGCACGACACCCAAAAAGAAAAATCATCTCAGTTTGTGAATATATTTAACATTTTATAGTTATGCTGAGTCACAATGAGTTATCAAACTCTCTCCGGATTGTTATAGCATTTGCCTTTGGAAGTGTGTGCTGTAGAAATCTTGACTTTTTAAAGATAATAACCCTTATAATATCAACTCAGAGAGTCTAAACTTACGTTTTATAAACAGTGGGGCAATAAACAGTGGATGCAAAAACAACAGATAGTTATTCTACAACATCAAGATAGACGTGTAGATATATAAACACATATCAGGCCTTTCTAAATGCATTTCACAGCAACAATCCTATATGACTATGTGGTCCTGACGACAATTTGCATTAAAGAAAAACTAAGGTTTTGTAACTTTATCTTCCTGCGTAATAATGCAAATATGTGTGTGGTCTTTCCTGCGTATGCAAAGCATTGCCAAAGACATCACTGGTTGTACTGTACTGTAATTTGAATATTATTTAATGCATTACTATTAACAAATGCTGTGGTCTTGCGTATCATTAGCTCACGTTAACTTCAGTAATGTTCACAAATGAAATATTAATATTTCATAAATAATATTATAAATAATATTTATAAATAATATTATAATATATCTAAAATACTATAAAGTTAGGTGTATTATCAATTTTTTTAATCAAATGTACTAATTTATTATTTGTATTTTATTCACATTTCTCTTTTTATTTCAATCAATTGCAATTTTCAGTAAATCATTTTATTTAATATATGTTTTTAGTTGAATAAAATTAACTTAAAACGTATGATTGACGGTTTTATTTATTTACTTTACTTCAATTTATTTTAATATAATAAAATAATATAATATGTATGAATGTATTTGTGTAAATTTTATTTAAATAAAGATGTATTTAATTAATTATTTATCAATTTATTTCAATATAATTTACCAATTTACTTTTATTTAAATACAGTTGTATTTATTTTAATCAATTTATTTTTATATAATGTATTAATTTATTATTTTTATTTATTTATTATTTAAATTAAAAAAACATTCATATTTTAATACATTTATTTTAATATAATGTATTAATTTATCATATAATTTATTTATTATTTAAGCATTTTTTTTTAAATAATGTTGTATTTATTTTTATCAATTTATTGTAATATTATGTATTAATATATTATTTTAATCATTTGCATTTTTTATACATTTTATTTAAATAGAGTTGTATTTATTTATTTTTATCAATTTATTTTAATATAATTCACAAATTCATTATTTTAATCATCATTTTTTTTATTTAAATACAGATATATTTATTTTTTAATCAATTTATTTTAATATAATGTATCTATTATTTTAATCCTTTTATATTTATATACATTTTGTAATATAAAAATAATATTTTTTTATTTAAATTGTTTTATTTATTTGAATAAATGTATTTTAATATAATGTATTAATATATTATTTTAATAATTTTCATTTAAATACAGTTATTTTTCAATCAATTTATTTTTATATCATGTATTAATTTATTATTTTTTATTTGATTCAAAATTATTAATTTTGTTAGTTTAATCTCATTTTCATCTCATAGTCAATCTCATAGTCTCCTGCGTTTGTTACACTTTTACACTCGGGAGCGCGCAGAAAGTGGGCGGAGCCTCGTGCTATGAGAACCCAATAGAGGGAGAGAGAGGAGGCGAGAGAGAGAGAGGGAGAGATAGAGAGAGTCGTTCACCGGTAACCGATAAGCAGCTCCCGTGTTTGAGCCGCGCGCGGGGAAGAAGAGCTCGAGCGATGGAGAGATTGTGCGGCGCTGGACTTCCATTCTGGGTGAGTCTCATCCCCTCCTGCTCGATGACGCCACGGCTGAGCGAGTCGGTTCCGAACTGTTGGACTGAATCGGTTCCCGAGTCACCAGTTGACTCGCGTTCGTGCGCGCTGAACTGAACTCTATGTAGCATCTGGAATACGTTTAGGTATGACATCTTAGCAATGCAAACACAGAGTTTAATCCAACAAAAAGCAGTTCTTACGATCCATTCTAATTAAATGCTATGCATGCATGAACATTTCTGAAGCTTCGTTTTACATTACATTACATTAACATTACATTAAACACCCGTATATCTAAAAACCATTAATGGTAACAGCAACGCGACTTTATTTGAACGTGTTAGAGAATATAAGGCGAGAAACAGCCAGTGAGTTTATAGGTGTTTGCTCAACCGATTTAATATTAACACGAAATAGATCTATTATGCAAAATTCACTTTTACATGGTGTTTGAACAGTGTTACACAACCAGCCTATAATGATAAAAATCCACACAGTTTTGAATCCTCATAAATCATAAACAGCATCCCAGAACAAGCGTGTGAAAAGCAGTGTGACGTCACAAAAGCGTAGGCCACGCTCACGGCGAATGATTTGCATAGCTCCGCCCCTCAGTGAGCGGAACACTGTTTTTAGAGCATTAACAGCAGGATTCAAATATTCGAGAGATATATTCTGATTAAAACTACTAAAGTTATTCAGCTGATAACTTTTCTTTTGTTGATTCATATTAACAGCAGGTTCTGTATATTACACTACTGTCATTTAAATACATGGATCTTATTTTCACATGCGATTTCTTTCCTGCTGTTTATGTTCAAACGCATAACAGACTGTGTTTTTGGTAGTTTATTTGCAATAAGACGTGAAAAAGAGCTGATTTAATCCTCACGGGACGCTCCGTTTCATCCAGCTTTCCTGCAGCTCAAACAGTAGAGACTGGTGCTTGCAACATCAAGGTCATGGGTTCAATTCCCAGGGAAAGCAAGAACTGATTAGAATGTCAAAGTGTTTCTTGAATGAAATGATAAAAGCAGCTTTATAGTTTATAGTTGATGGGGTATTTTGACTTAACTTCACAGACACATTCTGATGATACTGACACATATTACATCTTGTGAAAAAGGACAAAATGGGTCGATTTTAAGAGTTTTCTGGAGAGAAATGTGTGTGTTTACCAGGTTATTCCAGGTAATGGTGTGTGTGGCCTAGTTAGTCCGACAGACACAGTGAAGGCTTATTCTCGGGTCATTAGACTCTCCCGTACAGTCGCTCAGTCAGTATTACACACGATCAACACTATGTAGGTTAAGAAGAAATGCAAAGCGCTGGAAATCTCCTCCGTTCCCTGCTTGAGTCCAGAAATGCCAATCACAGGAGAAATGGTTTGTTTTGGATCTGTTCGTTGGTCATATTGAGTGCGCTGACACTTCCATTATCACCAATAAGATCTATATGACAGATGTAAGTGTGTGGAATCAGATCTGTTAATCACATTAGACAGTTTAATCATCAGTAATGTGATTAAACTCCATGCAGCTGCCGTTATGAATCCTCCAGTGCAGACTATAGCTCCAGGTTTATTGTACAGCCTCAGACATGTGAGGTGACGGTTCTGCTGTCACGGATGCAAACACATTTCTCTCTTCGGTAGGATCGGAGGACAGCGCCGCTGCTCTAGTTATGATGGAAACAGCTGTTTCACGTCAGAGTTCATTGTTGCAATACAGAAAATTTTGTTTCCAAGACACTAATTGGAAGTGTCAGTGTCTGTTGTGTAATTTTAGTTGAATTATAGCTTTTATTTTTATATTTTTTATATTTAATCACAATTTTTAGTCATTTTGTTGTGGGCTTTTGTTTTTATTATTATTACTTTTTATATTATTATTATTTAGTTTTAATTTATTTTTATTTCGGTTTTAGGTTTTTCTTATTTCAGTTTTTCAATATTTCTAATGTCTAATTAAACCTATTAATTATTATATTATAATTATATTAATTATTTGTTTTATTTCAGCTATATTTGACTTTAATAGTTTTAGTTTTAGAAAATTATAATAACCCTGCTGGATATATGTGCAACCGAATGAATAAAATAAGTGAAATAATTGCAGTTAATCACAATATTTTATGTTCAGTGTGCAGGATTTTGGGCCAATCAGATTTAATATATTATTATTATTTTATAATATGTTTTATAATATTTATTTTATAATATTTTTTGTAGTTTTATTATTTTATGTGATTATTTTATATTTTAAGTATTGTATATTAGTATTTTATTTAAAAAAAGTGAATTATTTTATATTTTGTAGATTATTTTTATTCAAATTATTGTATATTAGTATTTTATATTTTATAAATTGTTTATATTAATTATTTTATAGAATTAATTTGTTTTATATATTATTTATATTTTAATTATTTTATTTTACATTTTATAAATTAATTTTTATTTTATGAATTAGAATTTTATATTTTATGAATTATTTTTATTTTAATTATTTTATATTTAATTTAAGTGTATATTAAATTAATAGCATTTTCTGGATTGTAAGTGAGTGTTAGATGACAGCAAAAGTACATGTAAAATAAACAAAACAAATATCCAGTATTGACTGATAACTGATATGGTATCCATATATATATATATATATATATATATATATATATATATTTGTAGTAATAATCATAGATTAATGATTAATCTATATTAGCTGGTATATACATGTAAATCGCTGATGCTTTACTCCGATGAAAAATGTTGTGCACTTCATTATATCATATCATGTAAAGCATAAAATGTTGATTTGATGGGAATTCCTCTCAGCGCTCAGCGAATATTTGCAGCAGGTTGGAGTGAATGATGGTCAGCCGAGTGGCTGGCGGTTCATGAGGAGAGCTGGAGCGATGGCTGGTGTGTGTGAAGCGTCTGGTCAGGGGCAGGAAGTGTTTCACATCCCTCACCTCGTCTGAACCCGCTGTTTTCACTCGACCTGCTTGCTTTTGCCTGCATTGTCTCGTGACCGGCTGAATTTATTAAGCGTCTGCTGGAGTAAATCCTCATTAGCACTGCGGGTCAATTCAGGCAAAGCCTAAAGATCAAGTGCCTTAATAAATGTTTTGTGCAGTTTAGATTGTGATTAATCTGATAATCAGCTCGTTCCCTCAGCTGCCTTTGGTTTAGTTTCCCAAGAGGATTCAGATTATTCCTGCACTGAAATCAAGTGTTCACCTGTTCACTGCAGACATCTATTTACTCCCAAGAAAGGGTTTTAACGGAGTCAATGCGTGTAGAATATAAAGTGACTTTGATTGATTGATTGATTGATTGAGGGATTGATTTCAACAGCCTTGCATCACAAACATTACAGAGACGTGTCATTGGGATTGTTCCGAATTAAATGTTTGTCAACACAAGCCTGACCAGAACCATTGAAGTAGATATGAGTTTGAGTAAAAAGTCGTTTTAGTCGAGATTTAAGAGTCGTTTTAAAAGATGTATGGATAAATAGATAGAATGACAGAATGACGGATGGATAGATGATAGAAGGATAGTTCTATTGATGGTCAGATGAATGGATGATTGATTGATTAGATAGATAAACAGATGAACTATTAACAGTTACAATGAAGACGCATGAAAAACAAACAAACGATTCTCTGAGGATGCCGGTAATCGTTATACAGGGATTTATTTTTCAATTTATATATATAAATTGTGTCTCTAACAGTAGAGCATTGGCGCTTGCAACATCAAGGTCATGGGTTCGATTCCAAGGGAAAGCAAGAACTGATTAGAATGTCAATGTGTTTCTTGAATGCAATGATAAAAGTGTCTGATAAAGGCATGAGTGTGAACGTAAATATAAATGTAGTGCCGATCTGATGTTTCACTTCATCAACATCTATTCTGCTATTTCCTTTCATAGACCTTCACATCAACACCTCAGTGTTGCACAAATATCACTGAAACATCCACATTCACGTCTTAAAGCCGTTTTAATCCTCCTGATGTTTTTTTTTGACGTCTCATGTATTCAGAAACACTCTCAGCCCTTTTCTCTGAGCGTCTGAAACGCTTCGTTCGGAGATTCAGTCTCTCTAAGCCACGCCCCTCTGAGAGCTGCTCTGCTCTGATTGGTCAGAACACAAACACTCATTAGCATATTTGAAAAAGCACTTTTATTGTTACAATACTTTTACACAAGTTTGCCAGCGTTCGCTTTAAACGATTGAGTAAAACAACACATGGAGGGAAATGGCTTGTGGTCGAGCTTGCAGAACGTGCAGATCTCTTTCAGATTTGCTGATTTCTAAGTGAATTTATAAGCTGCTGCATTTCCATCAGATGCTGGTAACGATGCAGCTTCAAGAAAAGTGCCGGTTTTTGACCTCGAGTAGCAACAGCGTCTCAAATCCGTGTCTCTAAATATATCTTTTGTGTTTCACTTCTTCACGAAAGTGCTGTGAATTCCCCTCGTGAGCTTTGCTCACTGTCTTATGATACTCCGGGAAGGAAATGCAGAGTTTGGAAAGCAAAAGTGCGTCCTTGTGTCACACTTCCTGTTGCAGCGCTTGTTTTGCGTGTCATTGTGTGACCGGGTTTTCCTCGGCAGAGTCTGACATATTTACACACTATCTGCACAATCATGCATGTATTTGTGTGCATTAATATTAATATATTGCCATTATGATAGCTGATCAGTGGGTGAACTCAACTCAAGTGGCTTTATCTAGAGAGCCGAATGTTTATGCGTAATTAAATGCATTTTGTCAGATGCATGCAGATGCATTAATATAATATGGTCTATATTGTGTTACTGTAAATGTAGGAGCTAATTCTTCACCATGCTTTCTCTCTTAGTGTGATTTGAGGTTTTTGAGAACACTGTATGGCATTGTGATTTTGCAACCGCCTTTCTGCGGTAAATGAAGAGTTGTTTGTGTGTCAGAGCAGCTTGTGATACGCCGTCTGTCCCAACGCGGCCTCACATCCCATCCAAACCTGACAACATCACATCCATTTAACATTATCATTCACGAAAGAAAATGCAGAAACTGAATAAATCAAATGTAAAAGTAAAACCCTGCTTGATAATGATGGAGTAATGATGCTGAAAATACAGCTTTAATCACAGGAATAAATGACACTTTACTATATATTCACATAGAAAACAGCTGTTTTACGCTGATATAATATTACACTGTTTTACTGTATTTATCATCTAATAAAATCTGCTTTAATCACAGGAATAAATGACACTTTATTAAATATTCACATAGAAAACAGCTGTTTTATACTGATATAATATTACACTGTTTTACTGTATTTATCATCTAATAAATTCAGCTTTAATCACAGGAATAAATGACACTTTACTATATATTCACATATAAAACAGCTGTTTTACACTGATATAATATTACACTGTTTTACTGTATTTATCATCTAATAAATTCAGCTTTAATCACAGGAATAAATGACACTTTACTATATATTCACATAGAAAACAGCTTTTTTACACTGATATAATATTACACTGTTTTACTGTATTTATCATCTAATAAATTCAGCTGTGATTAGCAGAGAATACTTTGAAAATATTATTATTATTATTAACAAAAATAAGCCAACTGGGCACTTAAAACAAGCTGAAATTTAAGAGTATAAACATTTAATGGCAACATGTGTTTTTACACACATATATATATATATATATATAAAAAGGTCAAGGTCAAGATCAAGTTGTAAGTTGGTGTGACTAATGGAGGAAGAGTCTGGATCCGTGTGTGTTTGCGCAGGTTCTGTCTCTCATTAGTGCCGTCTGCAGTGTTTCCTCTCTCCGCCGGGACTGGGAACTCACAGTGGGAAGAGTTTGTGTTTGTCAGCTGGTGATCTTCAAACAAACCGGGGAGAGACTCTGCAGGATTGGGTTGTGGATCACACACACACACACACACACACACACACACACACACACACACACACACACACACACACACACACACACACACACACACACACACACGTCCATCATTTCATGTTAGTTTCACTCTAGCCTGATCAAGCATTAAGAATAGAAGTGATTGTTTTTATGCAATAAGGACAAAAATAGTCATTTTGAGAGGAAAGGAATTGAACGGTTTCGGGAATGAGGGGGAAACATGAGGGTTTAAATACACGGAATAACAAGGAACAGCTGACGAGACTAACGAGGGAGGGACTGACATGACAGGCGCAGGAAAGGACACAGGAAGAACACGGAAAGAAACAGGAAGTGTGAAACAACACGACACGACTGTGACATACGGTGGATTTAAACTCCGTTTTTGTGACGTAAAAGATAATTCACAATGTATAAATCTTACTCAAGAACAGCTGAGCTCTTGGTTCAGTCGGAACACTTCTGCAGTTTGGTTATTTTAAGCTTCAGTTATTTGCGAGTTTTTCTCTTGAAGGCATGACATCTTACAAACACAAGGATTTAAAATATTTATAAATAATACACAGCCAGTGTTATTGGCAAAAGTGCTGTTTGATTCCCGGGATTCACAAC
>JAWRVZ010000054.1:1122500-1220000 GCA_037043235.1 Rhodeus uyekii | reverse complement strand
AGCCTTATTTCCATACACTTTAGCCTTAGTCCTAAACCTATGAATTCATAGGCAAGGCTCATGTAAGCATATACAATCAAAATAAAAGAAAAGAACTGTGGAATGGTGAAGTGCTTGTGAACTGGGGAGTTTTTATTTTGTGGGAAATTGAAGAAATTAAAGATTTTTATTAAGTAACAGAACTTGTTCAACAGTGCGGGGGCTAAGTCTATTTCTTTTTTTAATTTACTATTTCCCCTGCCTTTGAATATATTCTCTCACATGGGACTGAGGAGGCAGGAGTGCATAAAAATTCCAGGGCAAGATGATGATTTGGAAAGACAAATTATTAGTAAAGTACATAAAAGTATTCGTGTAAATATTTATTCATATTACTATTAGCCTAATTCTTATAATTATTTATTATTTTACAATATAATTCTTGATATTAATAATAATAACAACAACAACAACAATGAGCTTACTTTATTTGTTACAACCTGAAAATGCTGCCAGACTTCCGAGCGGCCTCTTTTCTTGGCTGGTGCCATGCTCAAAATTTAAAAGAGCTTATCCTCTGTTTCGAGTCAGTTCACTACCGTTTTACCGAAGTGCATGACACTCAAAACCTGCGCAAGTGGTTCGCGCTACATTTGAACCAGATTGCGAAGCAGTCACGTGGTTGAGGGAGAAAACGAAGCTTCGGACGTCACTGATCACGTGGTTATGGCCAAACGAATCACGCTCCGATACAGTGCTTCACTGTGAGATGTTTCGTTTTTTGCTTCGAAGCTTCGAAGCCTCGGTGTCAAACGTCACATCACTACTTTGTGGTGTCGTTGTCATTTCATGTATGTTCCTTTGTTGGCTCTTTCCCCGTTCCATCCGGTTTGGTTTATGTTTAGTAGTTATTATCATGTTTATGTTATGTTTTCCCCATCGTGGGTTTTTGTTTGCATTTTGTGTTCTTTTGTTATTCTAAATAAATCCTATATTTTTCCCCTGCACTTGAGTCCTCCCTGAGTGTTTCGTGACAACAATGTAACGTTCCCATAATGCTTGATGATTAATACAATGTAACGTTCCCATAATATTTGATGAATGATACAATGTAACATTCCCATAATGTTTGGAGAATGATACAATGCAACGTTCCCATAATGTTTGATGATTAATACAATGTAACGTTCCCATTATGTTTGGATAATGATACAATGTAACGTTCCCATAATGTTTGGAGAATGATACAAATGTAACGGTCCCATAATGTTCAGAGAATGATACAATGTAATTTTCCCATAATTTTTGGAGAATGATACAAATGTAACGTTCCCATAACGTTTGGAGAATGACACAATGTAACGTTCCCATAACGTTTGATGAATGATACAAATGTAACGGTCCCGTAATGTTCAGAGAATGATACAAATGTAACTGTGGTGAGCAGGGCGGGGTCGAGGGGCCGTGAGAGCGTCACGAGAGCCGGTGGCGTGATTGATAATGAGCGTCACCTGCGAGGGACTGCCGCCATTATGTTTATTTTGTATTTATGTTTTATTTTGGCATTAAAGTTTGTTAAAATGTCTGCCGGTTCCCGCCTCCTTCATCCCTGAACGTTCAACATTGTTACAGTAACGTTCCCATAATGTTCAGAGAATGATACAATGTAACGTTCCCATAATGTTTGAAGAATATTGCAATGTAACGTTCCCTTAATGTTTGGAGAATGATGAAATGAAACATTTTAACGTAACCTAATTTTTATAAATCAATGAAACATTCTTAGATCATATTTTTGTTAGGTTTAACTGTAATTTTCTTATAGTTATTATCTTACATTTCATAAAATGTTCCCCTTTTTCAAATAAAAAGTCAAATCATCTTAGAATTTACAACGAAAGCCATAAATGTGACATAGAATTACCTTTGTAACCATTCGGTGGATTTTCATTTGATTTGATTTTAATTTGTTTCTTCTTAGTTATTTTCTTAAGGGTTATGCAGGGTTTCAGGTGTTGAATGTTTCCTGCATTATTTCAGTGTCGTTACCATGATGGTGTTTTGAAAGCTTTTGATATATTATTTACCTCAACAAAACTACTTGAAAATTACAGTTTTAGTTTGTAAACTTTAGTCTGTGTTATTCAGCTGCCTGGTGTTTTCTGTCAAAGAAACATATTGAACGCATGTATGGCTGCGGTTTGTGTTTCTCTATCACATTAGAAAGGAGAGAAGGGAACACAGATCCTGATAAGGGATCGCTCTCCTCTTGGGAGATGCTGTTGTAGAGACGGTTTCCACGGCCGGGTCTCCGTTTGCCGCGTCTCATTGATCAAATATAGACTTTATCCTGCTGTGTGACTGAAGCTTGAGACCTATTACAAAATTATTATTAAATACCCATAACATTCACCAGAGCACGTGTTTTAAATTAATCTTGTGCTTTTCTTCAGGACTCAGTACAAATAGTTCTTTTCAAAACTGTGATCTTAAAATAAGGTAAATAAGTGCATTAATAAATAAAACCACTGTAATAAATCATCTCAAATGCTACAATTTAAGCATCACAATATTTTATTGTGGAGTATGAAAAATTGATTTTCAAATTATCTGAAGATCACATTTAACAATGTTACTAAATGATTTGTGTTTCTTAATATTATTAAAGGAAATATAAATGTAATAAAATATTAGAAATTACCACAAAAATTTAAATATCCAGCATCAGTCGATATATATGCAAAATTAACCAATCTAATTTTAAATAATCATTAATATTGACTCTTTTAATATAGTGCCGATATGTAATACATTCATATTTCTGTTTATTTTTGAGTTCAAATATAATTTATAATTTTTTTCATACTTTTTAAAAACAATACTCGTATTCCTGTTTACATTGTGAGTTTTAATGTAATGTATAGTTATTTATCATTTTTGCATTATAGCGATAAGTTATGTTTACGAGCTGTTAGATAAATAAAGACCCCTAAAAGTTTCAATAAATGAAGTGCGTGACGAAACCCTTTCAAACGTGGGACAGTCAGGTTTTGTTCTGGAATTTAGGCGCCCCTGTTGTTTCGTGTTGTTTGAATCTTTGACATCTGAATCCATGTCCCTGATTTTAAACTTCTGTTCCCACAACAGCCCAATCTCACGCTGCACGCGGACCGGCCCGACCTGCCAGAATGCTTTCAGATGTCCGTGCTGCCGTGGGCTCCCTGCCTCTACCTGTGGGTGGCGTCGCCTTTCTATATCCTCTACCTCAAGAGGAACAGCAGAGGCTACATCATGATGTCCATATTAAACAGAGTCAAAACGGTAAGAGATGCGAACGTCTCTGTGAGAAATGCATTGCTAACGTCCCCATTAAGTTCCGAAAATGTTATTTTTCTAACCCAGTTTTTAAAACGATTTTCTCTTGGTTTTGCAAACTGTCAGTTTTGCAAAATATGCATTTAACATTCATGGGTTTATCAGATGTTTTTATCATCGCATTCAAGAAACACATTGATATTCTAATCAGTTCTTGCTTTTCCTGGGAATCGAACCCATGACCTTGATGTTGCAAGCGCCGGTCTCTACTGTTTGAACGATAGGAAAGCTCTACGGAAAGCTGAAACTAGTAGTAACATTTAAAAAGCATTAGAGGAACATCCAACTAAAACGTATGAATGATGAACGATGTTTACATGAACAATGTTTTTGCGTGAACATTTTGCCCTGTGCGTAATTAAAGACCAGATATCTGTTCTATTAATATTCCTGTATCTCAAACACCAGAGTGTTGCGCTTGCAACATCAAGGTCATGGGTTTGACTCCCAGGAAAAGCAAGAACTGATTAGAATGTCAATGTGTTTCTTGAATGCGATCCAAGTAGCTTTGGATAAAAGTTTCTGATAAATGCAGAAATGTAAAATGTAAATGTAAGAACGTTTGTTCAGAACCTTTCACTGTTAGCTGGGAATGTGCATGTTTGTGGCTTTAGTTCTCTGTTTTCTGTCTGTAATGATTATTGACATTTATGTGTGCAGGGTCTTGGCTTGATATTGTGGATAGTATGCTGGACAGACCTGTTTTCTTCGTTTCATGAGAACCAGAGTCGCATTGTACCCCCAATATATTTTGTCACACCTTTAATAGTTGGCATGACAATGGTAAGTGAGAACAGCTGCCAAATATGTTGTTTTTGTGTCTGACCTTAAAATCATTTTCGATAATACTTATTCACATCACACTTTCAGTGTAATTCATTAATGCACAGCGCAAACAAATGACTGCTTAATTATAAGGGTCAAAGAGAGTGTAGTCAGTGATTATGAAAACATCTTAGTTGATATTTTAACCTCAGGGAATGAGACGTTGCGTCAAATTATTGAGACTAGGGAGCGTTCTTGGGACTCCCAAACACCTCTGACACATTCAGAAAAGGCCAATGAGAATCGGAGAGTGGAATTACTCTCCAACGGACCTACGGGTATAAAAGGAGGCCGGCGTGCTCCACACATTCACCTTTGTGCTGAGGAACCAAGACGAGCAGTTCAGATTTGTGGCAGAAGGGACTCAATCTCTTGTTTCCTTTAAACACAGGTTGCAATAGTAACCTGTCAGGAAATGAGGACTCATTCGCAGGTGGAAGGGTTTTTATTATTAATTAAAAATGAAAATTGACTCGACTCAGAAGACTAGTACAGGACTAGCCAAGACAAGACTCACGACAGTACACAAATCACACATTATCAAAGACAACGATGCAGAACAGGACAGCAAACACAAAGGGATTAAATAGACACAGGAGGAAGGGCTAATGAGGTCGGACAGCTGGGGTAAATTAAACAATAATGAGGAAACAAGACGGGAGGGGTTACACAATGACAGGACGCGAACACGGAGCCCATGCGTTGCCGGGTGCTCACATGAAACAAGACGAGACAGAGCACAGCTCATGAAACACAAACTGTGTGCGACACGAAACACAACATGAAAGCACGCACAACATGAAACATAAACCGCGTGCTAAACACCACACACAGACAAGAGAGAGCGCAGCCCGAAATCGTGCCCACTCACATGACGTAGAGCAAACACTTTTCTCTTGCACTCATGACAAGGACAAACACATGGGTGAATGTCCGAATCCAGACACAAAACCAAAACTGAACAAGACCAAAGTGTCGGGATCGAACATCACGCCCCGCACACAATATGCTACACAGACAAGAGAGACTCGAGACATCCGAAGCCACACACTCCCACAAACACACGAAGATAGGGCAGTTTCAGAGCTCTGTCACCCAAGCACTAGAAAACAAGACCGAAGTGACAGAATCCTGACATAACCAAGTCAGTCACTTAAACTTTGTGTCAAATTCCCGACATTAGGGGCCCCTTCACTAAACGCCACAACCAAGTGAACTGTGTTATGAGTTTTGTCAATCCAGATACAGCAGCAAATGCACTCACTCCACCTCCCAACACCAAGGGTAAGTGACCCAGAATCTCCCTATCTCAGAGGACTTGTCCTCACAGACGGTATAGGTCACTTCAGCCATGTTTGCCATGTTCCTGTTTGTCTGTGGAGACCACATCTTACCTAAAGGGGAAGTTAGTATTTGGAGCCTATGGACTCACCTGATGGGGAGAACTACATAGGGAAGAAGTCCTTGTGGTGGGTTTCTGCTAATAAGGGAGAAACTAGCGGCCACAGATATTAGCGATGGAGACTTCCAGGAGAAGACTAAGAATGGAAGAATACCTCTTACCTCTATCATCGTTAGAGAATCAGCACATGCGGAGCACTTAATCCTGGTACAAGGCCTCACCTGAAAAGGGACATACCATGAGTTCTGGGCCTGGTAGAAATTTCTTCAGACTATCTCGGATGAGTACCGATGAGTGCTTGGAGGTAGAAAAATGCACCCTGGGTTCGCCAGACATGGAACTGACCTGAACAGCAATGCACATTATCACCTCAGAGAAGGGAAAGACCCTAAATGCAAGCACTACACCTGACCATTTGTCAGAGTTTTACCTATTAGTACCCAAGACTTGAGCCCACCACTGAAACACCCGAGGCACCTCCTCACACTCATGTTTGTAACCGAGAGAGACCGCTGAAATCTGCTCTTTGATCCAGGAGCGAATGGAGGAGAATGGATTCCCTTCTCATGCTTCAGTCAAACTGACTTGCTAACAACGCAATCGTAATAGAAATGTTGTAAGAGTGTTGAAACTTTGCAGCCATATTTATGACCCTAAATAAGAAATAATCGCACACTTTCAAGAAAAACATCCCAGGTTTCCACACAAAAATGTGTTGTGGGTCAAATTGACCCGAAACACTCTAGTAACTTTATAAGTGGATTTGAGGGGGAAGATTAAATTGCCTAATAAAATGCATGAAGTGACTCCATTAATAGAGTTTGGTAACAATACAGAAGTCATCCATCTCTGCTCAGAAGATCTTTCTTTTCTCTATTCCAGCTGTTAGCCACATTCCTGATCCAGTTCGAGAGGCTAAAAGGAGTGCAGTCATCTGGTGTGCTCTTCATATTTTGGACGATCTCAGTGTTGTGTGCCATTGTGCCTTTCCGGTCCAAAATCCTGCATGCCAATCAAGAGGTCAGTGTCTCCCACCTCTGAAAACCCCACTAGTACATTTGTTTTAAGTAGAATTTCTAGAAGAGTCATTTGTTTCTGTCTAACCGTGGAAATCTCTCAGCAATGTCTCGCTCTTTCCCCCTTCTGCACTTTTTCCTTCTGTTTTATTTTTCACGTGCATCCTTTGACCTACATGTTCAGCTTTTTTCTCACTCTGAGAGGAGTTCAATCAAGGGCATGAGTGTTTTGAGAGAATAGTGCTGCTGTTGTTCCTAAAACCTGCTTCAAGACAGCTTATCTAACTCACAGAGCAACATACAGCTTAAGGCTGTGGCTCCTCTAGCTGCTGCTTTTCATGTTAAATAAATCTGATTCTTGCTCCTGGTTATAACAAATGCCATCTGATTTAGAATTTTGCTTTTATCCAAAGTGAATTAACTTGCATTCAAAGTATGCATATTTATTCACTTCATGCATCCCTGGGAATTGAATCCATGAACAGAAACGCCATGCTCTACAACAACCTGTAAATATTATATATTAGACATAAAATATATAATTTTTTTAGATATATAAATATTGTTTGTGCATGTTGTACATTTACGTTTTTCATATATATGTAATAATATTAATATAATTTGTGCATGTTTTGCCTTTATATTTTTCAGATATATTAATATAATAATATTAGTATAATTTGTGCATGTTTTGCATTTAAATGTTTCAGATATATTAATATAATAATATTAATATAATTTGTGCATGGTTTACCTTTAAATTTTTCAGATATATTAATTTAATAATATTAATATAATTTGTGCATGTTTTGGATGTATATTTTTAAGATATATTAATATAATAATATTAGTATCATCTGTGCATGTTTTACATTTACATTTTTCAGATATATTAATATAATAATATTAATATAATTTGTGCATGTTTTGCCTTTATATTTTTCTGATATATTAATTTAGTAATATTAATTATAATTTGTGCATGTTTTGCCTTTTTATATTTTTCTGATATATTAATATAATTTATTAATGTTTTACATTTATATTTTTAAGATATATATAAATGTAATAATATTAATACAATTTGTGCATGTTTTACATTTATATTTTTAAGATATATTAATTTAGTAACATTAATGATTTGTGCGTGTTGGGTATTTATACTTTTCAGATATTAATTTATTAATATTATTAATGTTTGAGCATGCCGTGTATTTAATCACATGATGTTTTGTTTGTAAAGATGAATTAATTTATTAATTATTAATTTTTTCAGTGTTAAAATACCATGAGACCCTGTGACATTATTCATATTATTACTCTTTGCATCTCACCAATCCCAGCATGCAACCAAAAGCGTGACCGATGGCATGAGTTTGGGGGGCATGTCCAATGCGAACAGGCTGGACAATGCCTGAGCTTTGTCAAACATATTAAAAATCAAATAAAAGCTAGATATCTCAGATCTATCTGCTCATAAAAAGCAGGATTGAGTGGATTAAGACTCGTTCAGGGCTACAGGCGCTTTTGAGATGTTATGATTAGTTGATAAAGCAGCATTCTCTGCTTTCAGAATGAGGTCAAAGACAAGCTGAGGTTCACAACATTCTACATTTACTTCAGCCTCACCCTGATTGAACTGATCCTGTCATGCTTCAATGAGAAGCCTCCTCACTTCTCCAGCGTGGGCACAGATCCTGTAAGTGTGTGTGTGTGCGAGTGACTGTGTGTGTGTGTGTGTACGTCTGTGTGCGTGAGTGTGTGTGTGTGTGTGAGACTGTGTGTGCATGAGTGTGTGTGTGTGTGTGTGTGTGTGCTGAATGTGCTCAAAGGCCAGCAGCAACCAAAATGCCTTATAATACGTCATAAAAAATGATATAGTGGCACACTCTGAATCATTGAATTCCTTGCATGTTTGAAAGGTAATCGAAAGTTCAGTGCAACAAACTGAAGTGCCGCTGGTGTTTTTATTGCTTTTCCAGAATGTATGTCCAGAAACGACTGCCGGATTCCTCTCAAAAATGACCTTTTGGTGGTTTACAAGGTGAGTGTCTCGCTGGCTGTTTTATATCGCCTTCGGGAAGTCGTAAACAAAACTCCCAAATGTTTTTGCTCCATAACAAGGATTTTGAATTCATGCACATATCTTCTGCTCTGCACGAGCCAACGGGGAGATTTAAAGCGATAGTGCACCTAAAAAAAATATAATTCTGTCATCATCTTCATCATTCCAAACCTATATGACTTTCTTTCTTTAGTGGAACATTGAAAATATTTTGAGAAATGTCTCAGTTTTGTCACCAATGCTGTTACCAACAATGTCTTCATATGTGTGTTCTGTAGAAAACAGAAACTCATACTGTATAGTAGATACCAAATTTGGTTTGAAACTAACTTTGCGATATTTAGTAAAGTATTTTCTGTGTAGTATGAATGTGTAGTATCAATTAAAGTCCCCATGAAATCAATGCTTTTAGTGTGAATATGTTAGTCTTGCTGTTATTCTATAAGCTTGTGGCCCAAAACAATGACAAAATTCACATTTAGAAAATATAAACTTTCAAAATGTAGTCTCTCACTTCCTCCAATACAGATCAGTGATTTTGATGACATCACTCTGCATCAGATTTTCTATCCAATCACAGTCTCTCTAGAATCTGAAGCTCTGCCCCCTTCATTATAAACAGAGGCTGAAGCTGAAGAGGCTGAAATCAGTCACTCGTTCACACACTGTTTTCTACATGAACGGCTCATAGTCACTATATCGGGGACAGTGTGAATGTCTTTCATTGGGGGAATGAAGTCTGGATTGACGTTAGTGTCAGTGAAGCGCCGCAGATCCAGAGACGCGACAGACCAGAGCGGATCATGTGATGGAGAAACACATCCACCGTTTGAGTTCTGTACATAATCATGTGTTTTAGAAAGAAATGGAGGAGAAACGGTCAGGAGGAAACGGCGAATTTATCGAGTTTATCGAGCTGATAGAAACTAAATGCTATGGGATGTTTTAAAAAGGGGAGGAGACTTCCCTCACTTCCTGTTTCAGAGGAAATGACATAAACAGAAGCTGAGCGTCTCGAGGCGCTTCAATGGGACTTTAAATTTGGATGTTTTACATCTGCCAAAACAAATAGTAACACTTAAACGTTTACAATGTATCAATAATGTTTTTTTGCTAACGATTTGAGAACATAATTAAAGATCAGATCACTCTGATAATGTTTTATCAATGTTACTGGAAGAACGTCTGTTCATAACGTTGAGAGAACCTTTGCAGAACGTTCGCTGTTTGCTGGGCTAATGCTGTTTTAATGTGTGTTGTTTCTTTTCCACAGCATGGCTATCAAAGGCTACAAGTCGCCGCTGGAGAATAAAGACCTCTGGTCCCTGAACAAGCAGGACAGCTCGGAGCTGGTGGTTCCCAATCTGCTCAACCAATGGGAGGTGGAGAAATCCAAAGCGCTGAGGTTTGCATTCAAACTAAATGAACAAGAGCCAGAGGCTTGTATCTGATTCAATCATCCAAAAATTCTCAGTTGTTTGGTTTCAAGATATTTTTGTTTACATTAATTTATTTTATTTATTCAAGGTGTGATATGCACATTCAGCATAATTGGTTTATTGGGCGTTTGCTAGTGTGTTCTATTTGGTTGCAAGGTGGTTGTTATGGTACAGTGGATGATTGCCACCAGGGTATAATAATACAGTTTCTAGGGTGGTCTGGGTGGTTGTGAGGGTGTTGCTATACAGTTGCTGGGTGGTTGCAAGACGATTGCTATGGTATTGTGAGTGGTTGTTGCTAAGATGTTGCTCTGCCGTTTCTAGAGTGTTCTGGGTGGTTGTGAGGGTGATGCTATGAAGTTGCTAGGGTTTTCTGTGGTTGTGAGAGTGTTGCTATGTAGTTGCTGGGGCGTTCTGGGGGTTGCAAGGTTATTGCTATGGTATTGTGAGTGGTTGTTGCTAAGATGTTGCTCTGCCGTTTCTAGATTCTAAGGTATGGATGTTGTGAGGGTGTTGCTATGCAGTTGCTGGGGCGTTCTGGGGGGTTGCAAGGCGATTGCTATGGTATTGTGAGTGGTTGTTGCTAAGATGTTGCTCTGCCGTTTCTAGATTCTAGGGTGTTCTGGGTGGTTGTGAGGGTGTTGCTATGCAGTTGCTAGGGTTTTCTGTGGTTGTGAGGGTGTTGCTATACAGTTGCTAGGGCGTTCTGGGGGTTGCAAGGCGATTGTTATGGTATTGTGAGTGGTTGTTAAGATGTTGCTCTGCAGTTTCTAGGTTCTGGGTGGTTGTGAGGGTGTTGCTATGCAGTTGCTGTGGCGTTCTGGGGGTTGCAAGGCGATTGCTATGGTATTGTGGGTGGTTGCTGCTAAGATGTTGTAAGTGTAAGTATTGTAAGGGGTTGTTGCTATGCCGATTGGGTGGTTTCTAGGGTGTTGCTATACGGTTGCTAGGGTGTTCTGGATGATTTATTTTCCCAAACCTGATGCATTTTGACAGTTACATTAATGTATTCGGCAGATGCTTTTATCTGAAAATGACTTGCTTTGCATTCATGTCATGCCTCAGTTTGGTTTAACTGCAGTCATTTTAACTCAGAGTTGATGTTCCTATGCAGTGAACAAAGCATGAAGGAGCAGGCCTCGTTTAAGAAAGCAGACGCAGGCACCGAAACCAACCACGTGGGCGGCGGTCCTGAGGAGGCGGAGGTTCTGCTGTCCAAACGAAAGGAGTCCCGGCAGCCCTCCTTCCTGTGGGCCCTGCTCCGGGCCTTCGGGCCCTACTTCCTCATCGGCTCCGCTTTCAAACTGCTGCAGGATCTCATTACCTTCGTCAATCCGCAGCTGCTCAGGTGAAGCGCGATGAGGCGAACACTACAGCTGTAATTATGATTTTACGATAGGGAAGGTTGTAACATCATACACAGCACACCAATCTGTCATTCCTGCCAGGAAATTATGATTAATCGCTCTTATCTACTAGTTCTCAAACGTATAGCAGGTGTTCTCAGGGTTGTAATGAGCTGCTGTATTATTTAATGTAATATAGTGATCCATAATGAAGGATAGTTCATAATTTATTCACTTCATGTCGTTCCAAACCTGTATGACATTCTTTAAAGCAACAGATGTAATTGGAGACCGTCTGATAACGACAGACACAATAGCTGTTCTGTTCCTTTAACGTTTACCTAGACATGGGTTTTATTACACACATGGTTTTATTTTGTGTATGTATAACAGACCGAACAAACATGAAAGACGCTGATTAGCTGGAAGGCGTTGTTAAATTGATCTTTTTTTCCAAAGAAACATGATGTTTGCATGGTGTTTTGCGTGTGCTTTTTAAACTCTCTGCCCATGTTTTACAATGCAAACGAATGCAAATATGTTTCTCTATACTGCGTTTTGCCATTTTGAGTCATACATTACCAGCTGAAAGTTTGGCATAAGTTGGTTTTGAATAATTATGATTTTAAAAATTTTCAAATGAAGTCTCTCCTGCTTGCCAAGCCTGCTTTTATCTAATACAGTAAAAACAGTAATGGTGGTGTATCATAAAAATATAGAACAGCACAACATTAATTATAATCATAAATGTTTGTTGAGCATAAAATCATCATATCAGAATGATTTGTGAAGATCATGTGACACTGAAGACTGGAGTAATGATGCTGAAAGTACAACTTTAATCACAGGAATAAATAACGCTTTACTATATATTCACATAGAAAACAGCTGTTTTACACTGATATAATGTTATACTGTTTTACTGTATTTATCATCTAGCAAATGCAGGTTTGATGAGCACAAGAGACTCTTTCTCTTTGACTGTTATTCTGGAAAGCGCATTGAATCAAACAGTTCTCTGATGTAAATCCACACAGGTGTGGTTTTATAGTGATTCTCCTTTCATTGACAGGATGCTGATTAACTTCACCAAAAACCCTCAAGCGCCGTTGTGGTGGGGTTACGCGCTTGCGTTCCTTATGTTCGGCACTTCCCTCTTACAGACCCTCATCCTGCATCAGCACTTTCAGTACTGCTTTGTCACCGGCATGAGGCTGCGCTCGGGGATCATCGGAGCCATTTACAGGAAGGTACATACTAAAGACAGGCTGGTTTACACCAGTATTCAATATTGGTTCATGCAGGGTCGAATACTAACGTTCTGCTGCTCTTGCCAGCGGTCAAGAAAGTTTAAGAAAGTTGACTTAAGAAAGTTTACCAGCCATAAATATATTTTACCAGCCATGAAACTGTAATGATACCAGAATACCAGTGAAGATTCTCAATTCTCTATTCCAATTTTGTTACCGCAGCTAAAACCACTAGTGCCTAATAAAAAAATAAACGCATCAATAAAATTAGAGCCAAAGGCACAAATACACATGTAACACATGTGTACAATGTAACAAAGATAAAAATGAAATAAGCAGTGCTTCTCTAACTGTAGATTTGTAATAAAGGAAGCAAATGTAAAGTCTGCATAATCTTTGCTGAAAGAATTAAACATGTTTATTAAAGTTATTCAGTCGAGAGCAGTGAGAGATTTTTCTTGGCATTAAAAACACTGGAATATTAGCTTACTGTCGCTTTAAGAGTGAATGTTTACTGGGATACTCGCTATTTTTTATAATCATTTTGTGTGAATTTGTCCTTATTTCCCATTAAGTATGAAAACATTTTTTGTTCAAAACATCCTTCTTTTAAAATGTTTTTTTTAAGTGTTTCTTTCTTGGTTATGTGAACGTTAAGGAAACGTTTCATTGTATCATTCTTCAAACATCACGAACGTTACTTTTGAATGTTCTCTGAAACAAGTAACATTAGAAGAACATCCAACAAAAACGTTCCCTGATCGACGTATAAGTAACATGTTTGTGCTAAAATGGAGAACATTATTAAAGTTTGTTCAAAACTTTGAGAGAACTTTTGCAACACAATTTCAAAATATCTCTGTCCACACAATGGGCAGCTTGTTCTGCAAAAGAGCTTATTTTGTGTCATGCAAAAGAAAGCAATGTATATGGTGACCATGCAAATGCCATGAGGGCGAGTAAATACTGACGGAAGGTACATTTTTGCATTTTTAAGCTAGTTTTAGGGGATTAAATAATGAGGAAGCACATTTTCTTTGACCGTTCATAGTACACTCTCAAAACTCAAATTAACTTTCCTTTCTGTACTATTACAGGTTTGACTGTTTGTTATGATAAATGTTGTATAAAAGGCATGTCAGGGAAAGTGCGTTCAGCCCAATGAAAACTAGAGTCTGATATTTGAGCTTCTATTAACAGAATGTGTTATTCCTGTTATGACTTTATTGCTGTGACTGGCAGAAGCAAGAGTTACAGTTACAATACATTAAACCTTCTGAAAGATATGCACAATATATTCAACTCTTTTAACTCTGCGTTTCATTTAAAGTGCAAGCATGACGGCCGTTGCATCAGCAGGACAGAGTTTAGAGACAGACGAGGTTTTATAATAATCCTGCTCTACCGCTCTGAGTAAAAGCAGAAGAATAGACGAGGGATTTGAGTTGCCGCAGGTGTGGTGGGTGTGACGCGTTCACACACATCTGTGCACTTTCACCCAGAGCTGTTTAATACTCACGTGTGTATTGAGTTGTTTAACACGCTGTTTAATACTCTCATGTGCTTCACACATTCATGCTCCAACTCAAAACTGAGCCGAAAAAGCAAATACAGTAATGCCTTGAGATACGAGCATAATCTATTCCAGGACGAGCTCGTAACTCAAATTCCTCGTATCTCAAATCATTTCCCCAATAAGAAATTACAGAATTTTTTTTTATCCGTTACAGTCCTCTAAAAAACACCCTTATTAGTGCTAATAACAATGAAAAAAAACATGTTTTAATTGTTATAGAGACACACATACACAAACAATTATAGTATATAAGGATTCCTGTGATATAAAATAAAATGTGGTTTTAATTATGAGTTCTTGCTTTCGAGACAGATGATACAGTAGCATCTAATGACGGCATGTGCGGAGGAGGAGGAGGAAGAGGAGGGATAATGCAAACACAATATGGAAGTGTAGTGTTTCTTCCCGTGTTGTGTATTGGATAGACTCAGAAGCTCATATTTATTATTATTGAACACTCATAACTCGTGCTGCTCCCAGCTTAATACTGGTGAATCACTCGTTGCCCCGGTAACCCCCGCTGTAAATCCAAGCTGCCTCTAGTGGAGATCATATGCAATTACCCCATAAATGAGGCGCTTGAGCTGCTCCGAGTGCTGCTAGTGTTAGTGTCTGTAAGCTGCTCGTATCTCAAATATTCACTCGTATCTCAAAGCAAAAATTTGCTCCAAGGCTTGCTCGTATCTTGGAATACTCGTATGTCAGGACGCTTGTATCTCAAGGTATTACTGTAATGTGCTTTGTCATTAGATATTGCATTACTATTGGATCTGGCAAGGTTCTCTCAAAGTTATGAACAAACATTCTTTCACTGATGTTAATTGATCGTTTGATCAGAGTCAGTTAGTTTTTAATAACGTTCTCAAAATGTTAGCTTGTTCTTTCATGGACTGTTTTCATGGAATGTTCGTCTAACGTTTTGGAACTGTTACTAGTTTTGGAACGTTTCGGAATACATGAAAGTAACGTTCCTGTAATGTTTGCAAAGTGATGCATAGGACTGTTCTGTTTTTACATCCACACTCCTGCATTTATCAGACGCTTTTATCATTGCATTCAAGAAACACATTGACATTCTAATCAGTTCTTGCTTTCCCTGGGAATTTGAATGCCCTTGATGTTGCAAGCGCTGCTCTCTACTGTTTCAGATGCAGGAAAGGTTCACATAACCAAAAAATGTTGAGTGAATGATTCAATGACTCTCTGACAGCATTGAAATGAAAGTGTGCATGAAATCTAGTTGTTTTAGTATTTTATCAATGAAAAGAAGCATTTGCGCTGTGTGTTCTGCGTTGTGGAAGCGTGTCTGACAGTTTCTCATGGGTCTCGCAGTCATTAGTGATCACAAACGAGGCCAAGCGCTCGTCCACGGTGGGTGAGGTGGTCAATCTGATGTCTGTGGACGCTCAGCGCTTCATGGATCTCACCACCTTCCTCAACATGCTGTGGTCGGCACCGCTGCAGATCTTTCTGGCTCTCTTCTTCCTGTGGGAGGTAAAGACATTTACATACTTCCCCATGCTTCTTTTGTTAAAAGGATAATCACATTCACATATGATGTTTCTGTTCAAAAATGCAAATATAAAATGCTTCTAACTTTAAACTCATGCATAGTTATGAGCAAAATAAATGTGCCTCTTAGGCCTTTAAAAGGAGGCTTTTACATTAAAGTTGTTTGTGTTTAATCATAATTTGATGGATGGAACATGCGTTCAACTACCATGTGTTTCGAGCTGAATTATTGGCTGCCGAGAGCAGGAAACCTTTGCCAAGGCGTTCTGGATCAAAATGGTCAATTTTTCCAGTTCAGAATTAATATATTGAATATAATATATTGACATATTAATAATTCAGCATATTGCAGGTGCTTAAAATGCTTGAACTACTTGAATTATATATACAGTAATACCTCAGTTTACGAGTTTAATTCGTTCCAAGAGCGTATCCCAAAATGCTCGTACACCAAAACAATTCCCCCCATAAGAATGCATTAAAAATCAATTAATTCGTTCCACACGACCATAAATGCCCATTTTAAATATTTTGTTTTTATTTTACCCTATTAATTACAGTTAAAATTATAAACATTAAGATCTCATATAAATACTAATTAGTAATTTACAATTAAACTCTAAAAATACTTGACAATTTGCTGTAACTCACTTTGAGCAGCGTCTGCTGGCATAAAGGAGATGAGAGACAGAGGAGGGAGGGGGAAAACACAAAACCTGGATTCAAGTGCAAATGAGTGAATTTATTATAATAGTGCAGAAAACAAACGAAGTGATAATCCAGAGTGAAAGTCATGGAACGGGAGACGCGCGCGCGACCAACGCGAGCTCCGGAGTGGAGAGAAGTGAGGAGACAATTAATTCATGAACCACATATATATTTCACTACGTGAACAATAGCGATCACAATTAATTAATGTTATCACTTCTAAAAGTGTTACTGTGGTGAATGATGCTGTCACGGTTCTCTCAGGTTCAGTTCCGTTTCTAGTCACAGAACCGTGGCACTGCTCTTCCCCCCCGCCTTTGTTGTGTCTTGTCATTGTGTAACCCAGCCCACCTTGTTACCTCATTTCCCTTGAGTGTTGTCAGCTGTTCTCAGCTCGTTACCTTTCCTCATGTGTCCCTATTTAATCCTGGTGTGTTTGCTGTCCTACGTGGTGTCGTTGTCATTGCTGTTTCTCCAGGTCCTGTCTATGTTGTGTTCCTGGGTCCCCCGTCTCATCCGGTTTGTGTTATGTTCTAGTTTTGTTTCTTAGTTATGTTTTCCCCCTCGTGGGTTGTTTCTTTTGTGTGTTTATGTTTATTTTGTTATCATTAAATCCACCTTCACCTGCATCTTGAGTCCTCCCGTTAATGATCCGTGACAGAACGACACCACCACTTGAGGACTCAGCGGGGAGAGGATTTTAGTTTTTTGTTCTTTCTCCAACGTGCTAGAAATAGCTTCCAAGATGGGGACTTTCCAGTTTTCATCTCCCCTGTCAGGACTATCCATCCTTGATCAAATGATGCACCGTATTAACTCCCAATACTTCCGTCAGCTGGGGACTGACGTGAGAGATTTGGCATGCACGTTTTTGATAAAAATGGACGATTTCAACTATACTGAGGCTGATCTGAAGGAGGCATTCAACCTCTGCCTCGATCGACCTCTAGTTTACTGGGAGTTCGACAAACTGGACAGCCTCAGTTTCTGGGAATTTGTAGACCACATTGTTCATCTGAGGGAAAGGGAATCCATCTCTAGACCAAGGTCTGCAACCGCGGACTGTCCCACTGTGGTCAAGAGAAGCCCCAGTCCACCTAGGACACAGAAACGTAGGCGGAGGAGGAACAGGGCATGCCCAGAGCCCGCTTGCGTCCAGGAGGTCGTCCCAGAGCCCGCTTGCGTCCAGGAGGCCGTCCCAGAGCCCGCTTGCATCCAGGAGGCCGTCCCAGAGCCCGCTTGCGTCCAGGAGGCCGTCCCAGAGCCCGCTTGCGTCCAGGAGGCCGTCCCAGAGACCGCTTGCGTCCAGGAGGCCGTCCCAGAGACCGCTTGCGTCCAGGAGGCCGTCCCAGAGCACGCTTGCGTCCAGGAGGCCGTCCCAGAGCACGCTTGCATCCAGGAGGCCGTCCCAGAGCCCGCTGCCGGCCAGGAGGCTACCGCAGCACTGCTAGTCAGCCCTGCCGAGGCTAAGAGGGCTGTGAACCTCTTCTTTGTGGTAGCAGCACTGCAAGCCTGGAGGACACACGGGACAACTGTCCCAGAGACCGACCCAGAGCCTGACCTGCCTGCTGCGCCTGATCCACCGGAGCTGCCTGCTGCGGCTGATCCTTGTCCGCCTGACGCGCCGGCCGAGCCCGAACTCTGTCCGCCTGACCCGCCGGCCGAGCCCGAACTCTGTCCGCCTGACCCGCCGGCCGAGCCCGAACTCTCGCCACCTGACATTTCGGCCCTGCCAGAGTCTGCCTGGCTGGTTCCCCCGGCGCCACCCTGGCTGCCTGCCGGGACTTCTAACAGGCTGGAACCCACCTGGCTCACACCCCCCGCTCCGTCCTGGTTGCCTGCCGGGACCCCTTGTCCCCTTGAGCCACCTTGGCTCATCCCTCCATTTCCTCCCCCTGGACTCAGTGCTTAATTTTGTGGCATGTTGAATTGTTGAGTTTGTTTATTTTTTCAGAACCTTTTGAGGACTGTTTTTGAGTTTATTAATTTTTGGTGTTGGGTTGGGTGATTTGCATTTTTGCTCACTTGTGTTTGCATTTCTTGTTGTCCCTCCCTTCCCTCATTGTTTTTGTGTTTCCCTAGTCTAGTCTGTTCCCGGTGTTCCACGTAGGGACGCCAGGTGGCGTCCCTTTAGAGGGGGGGTAGTGTCACGGTTCTCTCAGGTTCAGTTCCGTTTCTAGTCACAGAACCGTGGCACTGCTCTTCCCCCCCGCCTTTGTTGTGTCTTGTCATTGTGTAACCCAGCCCACCTTGTTACCTCATTTCCCTTGAGTGTTGTCAGCTGTTCTCAGCTCGTTACCTTTCCTCATGTGTCCCTATTTAATCCTGGTGTGTTTGCTGTCCTATGTGGTGTCGTTGTCATTGCTGTTTCTCCAGGTCCTGTCTATGTTGTGTTCCTGGGTCCCCCGTCTCATCCGGTTTGTGTTATGTTCTAGTTTTGTTTCTTAGTTATGTTTTCCCCCTCGTGTGTTGTTTCTTTTGTGTGTTTATGTTTATTTTGTTATCATTAAATCCACCTTCACCTGCATCTTGAGTCCTCCCGTTAATGATCCGTGACAGATGCAGCCAAACAGAGCGACGCTGAGAGAATGAATGCTTTAAGGGGTGATAAAGGGGTTGGAACTGCGGGACTGTGTTATGAGAGGCTGTCATTAGGATATTTCCAGTAAAAATGCCCGCGAAGATGCTGAGCTTTAGGACAAAAATGCGCGTGGGTGAGGGAAAAATTTGCTCGCACTCCGATACAATGCTCGTACACCGATTTGACCCTCCGTGCTCGTACATCGATTTTCTCGTAAACCAAGTCGCTCGTAAACCGAGGTACCACTGTATATATATATAAAATACATAATAAAATAATTTTTCCAAAAAGTTAAACACTAATTTCCTCTCTCTCAATAAATATATATATTTAGTTTACTCAAATAAATGAAACTTATATAAATTATTTAACTAAATTGTATCTAATAAAAGCTACATAGACACATTAAAAGTACTAATAAAAATGACAGAGAGACGCAACGAAATGTCGAAATAAACATTAACTGAAATAAAATATTATAAAAATTCTGTTTTTTTGTTTTTTCTGCTCAAAATTTCTCATTTTCATTTTGTTTAAGTTGAACTACTAAAATAAATAAACCTTATTTAAACTAAAATTAAAATGAAGTTATTTGTGACTCAAATTAAAGTGAATGCATAAAATGCAATAAAACTCCAGAGCAAAAGCGAGCAGTATGTGATTGTCGAGGAAGTAACGAGATGTCAGCTGACGGACTCACAGCTCTATATGTGAGATGTTGGTTCTCACGGTTCTCGTGTTTCTGCAGAAACTGGGTCCGTCGGTTCTGGCTGGTGTGGCCGTGATGGTTCTGCTGATCCCGTTCAACGCTTTCATCGCCATGAAGACCAGGACGTACCAGGTCAGCGGTCCCTCTTCTCCACAAACATGACACCCAATGATTGTGTTATTATTTATTACTGAACATTTTTAGCCATGAGGCTTATAATGAAGCTGAAATCTAGTAGTTGAATGTGGGTGTGTGGAACATGTTTGACACGTTGGCCGTCACATTGTGTCGGTCTAATCGCACAGTTCTCCTGTTTATCTATATATCTTTTTCTGCTCTGTGGTTTTCAAACCTCACGCTTATCAGTCTCAATTTTTTTTGTGCAGTTTCATTTCCTCTTAAAGAGACAGAGAATCTAAATCATAAACAGAACATCTCGTCTGATGTCACTGATGTCTGTTTCTGCACCAGAGTTATTACAGTTAACTAAAATTAAAATAAAATAATCGTATAACATATCAACTCTACATTTATTTTAGTTAAGCTATTTGCCAAGGCAACATTTCTCACTTCATTTATTTGCAATTTATGTGACAAAACTGCAAAGAAAAAATTACTTAATTTTTTTAAAACTTGAATTAAAATGAAAATGGTAAATACAAAAATTGATTAAAACTGAAATAAAACAACAGATTAAGAATGACATAAATGTACAATAAAACAACTAAAATTTCAAAACTTCAATTAAAATTAAAATAAAACATTGAAAAGTAAAAACTAATTTCTTTGTTGTTTTTGTTTATTTGAACGAACTATAAAATAAAAATAAAAATACTATAAAAATTAAAACTGATATAAAAATGCATAAAATCTATATAGACATTAAAAATCTAATGAAAAACTGAATCAAGAAATTACAAAAATGTACAGCAAAATAACTAAAACATCAACTGAAAATTGAACTTAAAATGAAAACAAATTTAAAATATCTAAAAAAAAATACAATTTATATAGACATAAAAATAAAATATAAAAAATATATACAAAATCAAAATGAAATCAAAATATTAATAAAAACTTCAATTTATAGAAATTGAATTAAAAAAAATTGTGCAGTTTATAAAGACAGAAAACTATGGAAAAGCATATTAAACAACATTACTAGTGAAAATTCACATTCATGCATTTATCAGACGCTTTTATCATCGCATTCAAGAAACACATTGACATTCTAATCAGTTCTTGCTTTCCCTGGGAATCGAACCCATGACCTTGATGTTGCAAGAACCAATGCTCTACTGGTTGAGACACAGGAAAGCTCAAAATGACAAAAATACACCACAAACTTTTATTCAAAATGGAAATGAATTGAAAGTTGAGTGATGCTGTGCACAGGTGGAGCAGATGAAACACAAGGACGACCGCATCAAGCTGATGAATGAGATTCTCAACGGCATCAAGGTGTTGAAGCTCTACGCATGGGAAAACTCCTTCAAGGAGAAGATCCTGCAGATCCGGCAGAAGGAGCTGAATGTGCTGCGGAAGACGGCCTACCTCAGCGCTCTGTCCACCATGGCCTGGACCAGCGCGCCCTTCCTAGTAACACCGCCCTCCCTTCTCCTCGCTTTACCTGAAAATGCTAAATGTGTTTCTGTGATCCTTATCTTGGTGTCAAGTTGCCGGCTCATGTTTCAAAAGTTCATTAGTCATGACGTGTGAAGACAACATAACTAATATGAAATATCTCAGGCCGTAGTTTTGAACTGTTTAGCTTTTTCATTTTAATTAATCTCAGCGAACATAGAACGTTCTTCAAAGATTCTTTCAACGTTATGAAAAACGTTCTTCCAGTAACATTAATAGAACGTCCATTCAAAGATATCTGAACTTTAATAAGGTACAAAAATGTCATTAATACATTACATCATTCACGGACGCCTTCCTAACTAACAAAAATATCTTCAAAGGACCTTTTGCTAACATTCCTATTAAGATATGAAAATGTTATTTCTGAATGTTTTCTGAAAGTCCCGTTTTTAAATGTTTTTCTTGGTTATGTGAACATTACTGGAGCGTTCCATTGACTCGTTAGCAATCGCCACCGGCCTCGTGACGCTTTCTCACATCCTTTGGCCACAACCCGTTCACCACAGTTTTATCCCAAACATTATGGGAACGTTACATTGTATCATTCAGGAAACATTATGGGAACGTTACATTGTGTCATTCGCCAAACATTATGGGAACGTTACATTGTATCATTCAGGAAACATTATGGGAACGTTACATTGAGTCATTCTCCAAACATAATGGGAACGTTACATTGTATCATTCAGGAAACATTATGGGAACGTTACATTGAGTCATTCTCCAAACATTATGGGAACGTTACATTGTATCATTCAGGAAACATTATGGGAACGTTACATTGTGTCATTCGCCAAACATTATGGGAACGTTACATTGTATCATTCAGGAAACATTATGGGAATGTTACATTGAGTCATTCTCCAAACAATATGGGAACGTTACATTGTATCATTCAGGAAACATTATGGGAACGTTACATTGTGTCATTCTCCAAACATTATGGGAACGTTACATTGAGTCATTCTACAAACTGTCAGATATGTGCAGGGAAGGGATGAGTGATGATTCATTAGCAGATGGAAGGCTCTTTATTATGATGAAAAATGAAAACAAAACACAAACAAAAATTGCCCTGAGGGGGAAAACCATAACTAGACTCAACAAACTAGAATGGGCAGACTCGACAAGACGAGACAAAGGAATCCCTACAAGAGCGACACATGAAACAACAACGGCACGACACCGGACAGCAAACATGAAGTAATTAAATAGACACAGGAGGAAGGGCTAATGAGATCGGACAGCTGGGGTAAATGAAACAATAATGTGCGGGGTTACACAAGACAGGAGGGGTTACACAATGACAGGACACGAACACGCAGCCAATGCGGACACACATAGCCGGGTGCTCACATGAAATAAGACGAGACAGCGCACAGCTCATGACGCACAAACTGCACGCAACACAAAACACAACATGAAAGACACCACACACAGACAAGAGAGAGCGCAGCTCGAAACTGATTTAGGTTGCTGTTCTTTCATTTGCTTTGGCATTTATGGGGTTAATGCATTGGAATATTATCAGATACGGAAAACAGCTTGTAGAGAATGCTGCTTTTCTTATTGTTTTTGTTGTTGTGATTTCCAATTCATTCTCCATCTTCTCTTCTGACATTACAGCACATTTTATATAAAACACAACACTGCAAATTTTCACTTAATTGAAAAAGATGAATAGCCTATAAGAAGCTACAGTACGACAATTTCATTCATAATTACGATTATGGGAAACTATAACTGAGGTCACTCCAAGTAACTTTATTGGCCGTTGTCGTAAACGTTGTCGGCTATGTAAGAAGATATTTTTCAAAATAATTCAACACCTGTAAAAATTGTTTTGTTATGGAAAACTGTTAGAGTTTAGAGCCAATCAGAGAACTGGACAAGTCTTGAAGGAGACACACATCTCACCAGGAGAGAAAATAGCTTATTAAATGATAATAACATTAATATATAACATTATGAGTAATGATAATATCATACGTGGACATCATAGGACATTAAACAAATTCTCTTTTCTTTAAATTCTAATATTCCATATAAAAAACATTATTAGAAGATGTTTTTGATGCCGCGATCACAGCCGGCTCCTACTGGACTCCGTTTGTAAGGCTAATTAACGAATAAGTGATTTCCTCTTGCTGTGCTTCAGGTGGCCTTGACGACGTTTGCTGTGTACGTGACTGTGGACGAGGAAAATATCTTGGATGCCGAGAAGGCCTTTGTGTCTTTGTCTCTGTTCAACATCCTAAGATTCCCACTGAACATGCTTCCACAAGTCATCAGCAGCATCGTACAAGTGAGTGTCCACTTCATCACTGACGTATATAGATATAGATCACATAAACATATACACTCACCTAAAGGATTATTAGGAACACCTGTTCAATTTCTCATGAATGCAATTATCTAATCAACCAATCACATGGCAGCTGCTTCAATGCATTTAGGGGTTGGTCCTGGTCAAGACAATCTCCTGATCTCCAAACTGTCAGAATGGGAAAGAAAGGTGATTTCAGCAGTTTTGAGCGTGGCATGGTTGTTGGTGCCAGACGGGCCAGTCTGAGTATTTCACAATCTGCTCACTTACTGGGATTTTCACGCACAACCATTTCTAGGGTTTACAAAGAATGGTGTGAAAAGTGAAAAACATCCAGATACGGCAGTCCTGTGGGAGAAAATACCTTGTTGATGCTAGAGGTCAGAGGTCATGGGCGACTGATTCAAGCTGATAGAAGAGCAACTTTGACTGAAATAATCCTTTGTTACAACCAAGGTTTGCAGCAAAGCATTTGTGAAGCCACAACACACATGACCTTGAGGTGGATGGGCTACAACAGCAGAAGACCCCACCGGGTGCCACTCATCTCTACTACAAATAGGAAAAAGAGGCACAATTTGCACCAGCTCACCAAAACTGGACAGTTGAAGACTGGAAAAATGTTGCCTGGTCTGATGAGTCTGGATTTCTGTTGAGACATTCAGATGTCAGAATTTGGCGTAAACAGAATGAGAACATGGATCCATCATGCCTTGTTACCACTGTGCAGGCTGGTGGTGGTGGTGTAATGGTGTGGGGGATGGTTTTCTTGGCACACTTTAGGCCCCTTAGTGCCAATTGGGCATCGTTTAAATGCCACGGCCTGCCTGAGCATTGTTTTTGACCATGTCCATCCCTTTATGACCACCATGTACCCATCCTCTGATGTTACTTCCAGCAGGATAATACACCATGTCACAAAGCTGGAATCATTTCAAATTTGTTTCTTGAACATGACAGTGAGTTCACGGCACTAAAATGGCCCCACAGTCACCAGATCTCAACCCAATAGAGCATCTTTGGGATGTGGTGGAACGGGAGCTTCGTGCCCTGGATGTGCATCCCACAAATCTCCATCAACTGCAAGATGCTTTCAGCAGCTTATTGAATCAATGCCACGCATAATTAAGGCAGATCTGAAGGCGAAAGGGTGTCAAACACAGTATTAGTGTGTGTTCCTAATAATCCTTTAGGTGAGTGTAAATACACTGCTGAAAAAAACAACACTTAAATCACACATTGGATCTCAATGAAGGAAATATTCAGTTTGTTCATATTCATTCTATAATTTTAAAGCAAAATTATGTGACAACAAATGGAAACCAAAATCAACACACTGAGAGCTGGATTCAAACCATACTATATCTTTCCTGAATCTCAAACCGTAGAGAGCGGCGCTTGCAACATCAAGGCCAGGGTTCGATTCCCAGGGAAAGCAAGAACTGATTAGAATGTCAATGTGTTTCTTGAATTCAATGCAAGTCGCTTTGGATAAAAGTAAATGTAAAATCAATGTAAAAAAATGAACTGGCCTCGTTTTAGAGAGTTTGTGATTGTGAGATTGAAGCATGTTTCAGTATTGCAAAATATTCACCACACTGTATTCCTGGAATGAGATCATCTGTTTTATGTGCTGCACTTCCACAGAATTACTTCTGTCCCTCTTCATGACACATGGTTTTGTCTGTAATGTTTCACAGGCCAGCGTTTCGCTGAAGCGCATCCAGGATTTCCTGAGTCACGATGAGCTGGATCCAGAGAATGTAGACAGAAGAAACAATGCTTCAGGTTTTAACTATATGCTAAAACAAGAAAACATGCTTCATATGAAGGAAACAGGTTTCTGTTTTTGTGGCAGTGTTTCTCATGCTGAATCATTGTGAAATCTGTTTCCTTTTCTTCATAATGAGTCATAGCTGAACTCACATTTCAGCTTACTCATGTTTCTCTCTCTTCAGAATATGCCGTGACGGTTGTAAACGGGAAATTCACATGGACGAAACAAGACCAGGTCACTCTTGACAAGTAAGAACTTGATATGCACAAAACATTGACTATCATTCACTAATAATGTGGCGTTGGTGTTACATTTGTTGTGCTTCTAATTTATGAATTCGAGTTATGGACCTTTTTCACAGATTGTGACTTGCTTTCACAGTTTTCCATTCACCACTATGGAACTGGAAATGTGAAAAGGTCCATTCTAAATGAGGGAGGTGTGTCATCCGGTCCTTATTAGCATAACACACGCCCATTATCTCCATATACGGGCTTTTGACTTGCACAGCGAGATTCAGTCAAGCTCAAAACAAAACAACTTTTATGGAGGCCTAGACCACAATGGAGTCTTACTGAACTTCAGATTCTCAAGATACATTAAATCAGTAGAGAGCAGCACTTGCAACGCCAAGGTCAAGGGTTCGATTCCCAGGGAAAGCAAGAACTGATTAAAATGTCATTGTGTTTCATGAATGCAGTGCAAGTCACTTTTGATTAAAGCGTCTGATAAATGCATGAATGTAAATGTAAATCATGAGGAGTGGGTGTGCAATGCAAGCGAAACAATTACCAAATACAAAGCCTACTGCAAATACAAGAATGCTGCATTTTATTAGAGATACATCACTTAGTTTTGTAGTTTCATATAAAAATAATTTATGTAAAAAGCACTTACACCTCCTATGTCTCTAAGTAATGTTTGAATGGATTCTGTAGTTTCTAATTTTGGTCTCCAAGAAAAACAAGAACCTTATAGAATATAAGATAGATCCAATGTATCACTGCAGCAAAAGCACACGGTTTATGCGGTAATAAAGGAACTTTCTGTGTGCAGCATTAATGTGATGGTGCCGCAGGGATCGCTGCTGGCAGTGGTGGGTCACGTGGGGTGTGGGAAGACCTCACTTGTGTCTGCCCTGCTCGGAGAGATGGAGAAGCTCGGGGGCCAAATCACCATACGGGTGGGTCTTCTTTATTGCCTTGAAAGGTTCATGAGTAGAACGTTACGTTTTGACGCTCTCCTCTACCGACAGGGCTCTGTGGCTTATGTGCCACAGCAAGCTTGGATCCAGAATGCCACGTTGAGAGACAACATCCTATTTGGCAGACCCTACGTAGAGCAGAAGTACCGTTGTGTGCTGGATGCCTGTGCACTGACCCCTGACCTGGAAGTGCTTCCTGGAGGCGACCAAACAGAGATTGGGGAGAAGGTACTGTGATTTCAGCTGCTATGCATGACTCCTCACCAACCTGTTTTCACACAAGTGCTGTGGTCTGTCAGTTTAATAAGTTAATTGCATCCAATTAATTATAGAATAAATATGCTATATACACATTTTGTACATTATTTAATTATAATTAATAATATTAAGATCCCTGACCTGTGTGTGTGTGTGTCTCTATATATATATATATGTATGTATGTATGTATGTATGTGTATATATATATATATATATATATTAGGACAATTGCTCAGATGGTAAGAAAACCAATTATCACAGCATATATGCTGTGATAATTGGTTTTCTTACCATCTGAGCAATTCAATGCAATGCAATTAACAAACGAGTTTTTTTGGGCCTTTTTTTAACAACTATTAATTATAAACAGTGCTGGGGAAATGTACTTTTAAAAGTAATGCATTACTATATAATCATTTACAATATACATATATGTAATGGGAACAATATATAACAATATAATGGTAGTTATTCATGCATGATGACGATGATATGATTCAAAAAGTCTTTAATGTATAATCAACTACTCAAAAGCAGGCAAGGTAACAACTATGATACACTGCCGAGACCGGACAAAACTCTAATGAAACACTAGAACTTAAATACAAGGAACAAACAAAGGGAACTAATTAGGACAAAGCTGAACAGAATAACAAATCTGTTCAGTAACCAAGGTAACTAATAACGAATCTGACAGCTAGGGAGAAAACAATGACTGTCAACAAACTCAAACCGTAATTGTGACAGTATGTCCCCGCCCACACCTGAGAAAGCCTGGAGCAGGAGGAGCCAGGGATAAGCCCGGAGCAGACGAAGCCAGGTAGATGCCTGGTGCAGGAGGATCCAGGTAGAAGCCCGGAGCAGGAGGAGCCAGGTAGAAACCCGGAGCAGGAGGAGCCAGGTAGAAGCCCAGAGCAGGAGGAGCCAGGGATAAGCCCGGAGCAGACGAAGCCAGGGAGAAGCCCGGAGCAGGAGGAGCCAGGGAGAAGCCCGGAGCAGGAGGAGCCAGGGAGAAGCCCGGAGCAGGAGGAGCCCTGGAGAAGCCCGGAGCAGGAGGAGCCAGGGAGAAGTAGGAGGAGCAGGAGGAGCCAGGGAGAAGTCCGGAGCAGACAGGAAGAAGCCCGGAGCAGGAGGAGCCGAAGAAGCCCGGAGCAGGAGGAGCCAGGTAGAAGCCCGGAGCAGGAGGAGCCAGCAAGAAGCCAGGAGCAAGAGGAGCCAGGGAGAAGCTCCTAAGAGTCCTGCCAGGATGGAAACCCATGGTGATGCAGAGTCATGGCCGATGGTGCAGGTGGATCTAAGGATCCACATTCTTCCTTACGGAAGGCCCTGGGTGTATACGCCAAGGAGAAGCAGAGTAGTGAGGCGATTCCTAAAGAGGAGGCAGGAGAGAGGGAGGTCAGGTGGGACCAGTGGAGATTAAGGTAGGCGTTCTATACCCGGTGGTATTGTCCTCCTTGGGGCCAATGGTGAACTCCTATCCTTTGTTCACCATCAGATTTAAAAAGTCCTGGGTATAATCCTTCAGCAAACGGTCCATCTATTCCACACATAACAGTCTGACAGCTGGCAAAAGCAAAACAAAACCAAACGAACAAAATACATTCCAAATATCTGGTTTTCTGTCACGAACCGTAGTTGATCTCGCTCAACGAGGATGGCATAATTAAAAAAGATCTATTATGCAGTTGAACAACCAACCTAAATCAAAAGCTGTCTTTTTAAATGAGCTGGTTCAGACTCCGCCCTACAATGATGTCACTGTATGGAAAAGCCACGCCCACATTCAGTGATGATCTGCCCGATTAGCACAGACGCATTTCTGTGTCCTCACTGTAGCAGCTGGAGTTGTACAATGTATGCAACAAAGAGGCATTACAGGTGTTGTGTTTTGGGATGTACCAATGCACATAAGAGTCTCCATAGACACCATAGAGTCTCCATGTTACTTTATTTAGTATTCAGCAATCCTTTCTTACAATACAGTTCGTTACACAAATGCAATAGCATGTCATAAAAACAAGATGACAACAAGATTTAAGATCAGTTTCATTTTCATTTACATTTTACTCATTTACATTTTATCCAAAGCGACTTACAATTTGAGGAGTATAGAAGCTATTTGTCCAAAGGATACAAAAACACATAAGAGCGCTTACAATACAAAGTTTCAAACATTCTGAACACAAGTAGCACAAGCATGGGGAATAGAAAAAGAAAGCCAGTGTAGTGAGATGAAGAGTGGTGTGACGTGTCCTTTTCGGTTGGTTGAAGACCAGACGAGCTGCGGCGTTCTGAATCAGTTGCAGAGGTTTGATCGTACTTGCAGGAAGTCCAACCAGAAGAGCGTTGCAATAGTCCAGTCTGGAAATGACCATGGCCTGCACCAGAAGTTGTGTAGCTTGCTCAGTTAGGAATGGCCTAATCCTCCTAATGTTGTACAGTGTAAACCTGCACGATCGAGCCGTCTTTGCGATGTGATCCTTGAAGGTCAGCTGGTCCTCAGAGATCAATCCAAAATTTCTGGCAGACCTTGAAGGGGTAATTGTGGTAGCACCGATCTGGACGGTGAAATCATGCTGTCTGGTTGGATCGGCAGGAAAGACTAGAAGCTCAGTTTTTGCCAGGTTGAGCTGCAGATGATGCTCTTTCATCCATGTCGAAATGTCCACTAGGCAGCTTGTGATTCTCGCAGCTTGTGATTCTCTTGGATCATCTGGTTGAAATGATATGTAGAGCTGAGTGTCATCGGCGTAGCAGTGATAGAAAAAAACGTGTGCCTCTATGATGGGACCTAGTGATGTGGTGTACATGGAGAAGAGAAGTGGTCCAAGAACTGAGCCCTGTGGAACACAGTGATCAGTTGACATTCTTTGGAGACCTCCCCGCACCATGCCACCCTGAAGGTTCTATCCGTGAGATAGGTTCAAACCACTGAAGGGGAGTTCCGGTGATACCTAGTGACGAGAGTGTAGATAAAAGGATTTGGTGATTAACAGTGTCAAAGGCCGCAGAAAGATCTAAAAGAATAAGAACTGACGATTTTGAATCAGCTTTTGCGCTCCTTAGAGCTTCCGTGACAGTAGTGCCGTCTCGGTTGAATGGCCCTTCTTGAAGCCAGACTGGTTGATGTCCAACCGGTCATTCTGACAGAGAAAAGAAGATACCTGGTTAAAAACAACATGTTCAAAAGTTTTTGTTATGAATGGTAGGAGAGAGGACAGGTCTGTAATTATCAACGAGTGTTGTGTTTAATGTGGGTTTTTTGAGCAGTGGGGATTACCCGAGCCTGGTTGAATGCGGTTGGGAAGGATCCCGTGTGAAGGGATGTGTTGATGATGTGAGTGAGTGCTGGTAAGATTGTAGGAGAGATGGCTTGTAGAAGGTGTGAGGGGATTGGGTCTAGAGGGCAGGTGGTTGGATGGCTGGAAAGGAGAAGTTTAGATACAACTCTACTTCAGTGAGTGGAGAGAAGGTTGAGAGTGTGTTTCTGGTTACAGAGGTCGGTGTATGTTCATGTGTATGTGGAGGTGAGAACTGGCTACTGATAGTTGCAGTTTTGTTAATAAAGAAATGGGCAAAATCATTGGCAGTCAAAGTAGAGGGTAGAGGGAGGTGGTGGAGGGGGACAGATGAGAGAGTTGAATGTTTTGAAAAGTGCATGCATGTTGGAAGTGCTGTTGATTTTGGTGTGGAAGTGCAAAGATTTAGCAGTATGGACGTCAGTAGAAAAGGTAGAGAGAAGAGATTTATACAAACTCAGGTAGGATGGGTCCTTTGACTTGTGCCATTTTCTCTCAGCTGCCCTTAGCTTAGTCCGGTGTTCACGAAGAACATTAGCCAGGGGTTAGAGGGAGTAGCATGCGATGACCTGGAAGAGAGCGGACAGATATTATCTAGACAAGACGTTAGAGTAGAAAATAAGGTATCGGTTGCAGTATTCACATCCAGAGTTGAGAACTGTTTGTGAGAGGGAAGAGAGGATGAGACGATAGAGGAGAAATGAGAAGGAGAGCAGGTTACGCCTGAAAGTGACTGAGGGGTTGGTGTTGGGGTAAGATGTATATGAAATGTAATGAAAGAATGGTCAGAAACATGCAGTGGTCTAACTAGAGTGTTGTCTGTGGTGCAGTTGAGTGTGTAGATCAAGTCGAGTTGATTGCCCGACTTGTGGGTACCTGTGGTGATGAGTCAATTGAGGTTAGTTTCATCAATTAACTATTCAGAAACGTCCTGTTATGTTCTACAAGTCGGCACTTCTTGAGTCTCTCCATCTCTCCTTGGTGCGAATGACTAGTTTCTGACATTTTCAGTGCGTGAGATTGCACTGTTTTGCTGTTGCATGAGCTTTTGAAGCTCCGCCCTCTTCTGGAAAGTGGGGTGGGGAGCAGCAGCTCATTTGCATTTAAAGGGACAGTTTGTTTTGCTATTAAAAAAATGGTGTGTGGGACACATTCTGGGCACAACAATGTGTAATACGTCCCTTTTAATGAATAACCCAAAGCAGGAAATGTAACGACTACGATACACTGACGAGACAGAACTCAAATGAAACACTATTACCTAATTAGGAAAAAGCTTAAGAGAGTAACTAATCTGATCAGTAACCAAGGTAACTAGTAACGAATCTGACAGCCAGGAAGAAAACAAAGACAAATAACAAACTGAACATTATTGTGACATTACTCAACTCTTATTTATTTTATTGCAATCAACATAAATATTTAACTGTGATGTGTGTGTGTGTGATATGACGTGTGTGTGTGTGTGTGTGTGTGTGTGTGCAGGGCATTAATCTGTCTGGCGGTCAGCGGCAGAGAGTGAGTCTGGCGCGGGCGCTGTACAGTGAGTCAGACGTGTATCTGCTGGACGATCCTCTCTCTGCGGTGGACGCTCATGTTGCCAAGCATATTTTTGATAAGGTGGTCGGGCCTGAAGGCGCCCTCAAGGGAAAGGTACGTGCATGGATCCTTCCTGAACCTGCTCCCTGAACAAACGAAGGTTTTGTAATGCAGTGTTGTTGTGCTGCAGACGCGGATCCTGGTGACGCACGGCATCAGCTTCCTGCCGCAGGTGGACAACATCCTGGTGCTGGTGGACGGCCGGGTGTCGGAGATGGGATCCTATCAGGAGCTGCTGAAGCAGAACGGGGCGTTCGCAGAGTTCCTCAGGAACTACTCTCTGGAGGACATCATCGAAGACGACGAGCTCACCGGTGAACAAGAGCACCGCTCATCAGCTGAGATACAAGCTGAAACAATCCATTTATTGATGAATTTATCGTTCTATCTATCATTCTATCATTCTGTCATTCCATCCATCCATCCATCTATCTATCTATCATCCAACCATCCACTCACCCTTTCTTTCTTTCTATCCATCTATCCATCTATCCATCTATCCATCTATCTGTATGTCTGTCTGTCTGTCTGTCTGTCTGTCATCCAACCATCCACTCACCCTTTCTTTCTTTCTTTCTTTCTTTCTTTCTTTCTTTCTTTCTTTCTTTCTTTCTTTCTTTCTTTCTTTCTTTCTTTCTTTCTTTCTTTCTTTCTTTCTTTCTTTCTATCTATCTGTCTGTCTATCATCCAACCTTCCACTCACCCTTTCTTTCTTTCTTTCTTTCTTTCTTTCTTTCTATCTATCTGTCTGTTTGTCTGTCTATCATCCAACCATCCACTCACCCTTTCTTTCCGTCTATCTGTCTGTCTATCTATCTATCTATCCTCGTTTGTATCCATTCATCCTCTTGTCTCCCGCTTCTTTCCCCAGTTTCTGTGGTTGAGGAGGAAGAGGATTTTCCTGACGATGCTCTCAGTAATCACACAGATATGGTGGATAATGAGCCAGTTGTAAACGAGGCCCGCAGGCAGTTCATGAGGTACTCATGCATTTTTAATTCCCTCTCGCAGTGCTTCTGCTTCTCCAGCACTTCTGCCGGTGACGGACGCGGCTCTCGGCAAACTCTGCTTTTATTCGTCCTTGACTGAAGTTTACATGTTGTATTTCCGCTGAATATCACATCCAGTTGAACATTAAATAAGCTGTGATGTTTCCAGGAACTGTAGTTGCACAGTAACTTCATTTGGCTGCTAATGAACTGCTATTTTTATTATTTTATCTGCATGCATGTCTGAAAAGTCAGTTTAATAGATATAACGCCAAATTAAACTCGCCTTCATTGCACTAGTTTGCAAGATTAAACAATAGCATTGAATGGAAATCTAGTGGATGTAGATCATGATCATCAGGGCTTTAAAATAAAGATGTGTAAAGTTTAGATCCCAGTGTTCTCCTGTCCCTCACAGGCAGATCAGCATCATGTCTAATGACCCGGAGAATCCCAAGAAAATGTCCCGGCGCCGGCGCTGCAGCGAGAGGAGGCATTCGGAGCCGCCAGCGGAGAAGAAGGAGCAGAAGGAGAAGAAGCTGATCCAGGCAGAGACGACAGAGACCGGACGGGTGAGTGACTCCGGACTGCCCTCGTCTGGAGGACGGGAGCAATCGCACGATAAAGATAGAAAACCTGTCGTTTTAAATTCTCTCCATCCACCCTGATACTGGAAAGAAACAATGAAACATTACAAAAATATACAGTATTTATTTTCGTCAATATTTGTTTTAAATGTAATGAATGTCTCTCTTTTTTTGCTATAAAATAACAAATCCTCAGTATTATAAAATATTTATTATAATGATAGTACCCATCATTATGGAGATGTTGATTTTTAACTTTTTAAATTTTCACTTTGCTCATTTCACTCTTCTTTTGCTAAAAAATAACCAAAGCTCCATATTCTAAGAGAGAAAAACTAAAATGTCCCCCCCAATTTTATTAACTTGATAAATTTTTTATCTTTGTTAATTTTCCATTTTTCTTAGAAAATATTTATTTTTTTCTTTGACAATATTTCTATTCTTCTTAGAAAATATTTATATTATTCCTCTAAATTTCATTTAGTTAATTAATTTCAGTTGCTTTTTTGTTCATTTATTTTTTTCTTTTTTGCTATAAAATCATAAAAGCCCCGTGTTTTTTTTTTATAGTTCAATAATTTGTTGGACCTATTTTGACAAATTTTCCACCCCAATTTGAACAATTTCATAAATTTTGCTAATTTTCTTTATAAACTTTATTGCAAAATATTAGTGTTTAATATATTTAATATTTTTGTATAAACCTGCCAAATTTTATTTAAACATTTTTAAACATTTCTCTCTCTCAGGCTTTTTTTATTATTGCTATAAATCCCATATTATAAAATACATTATAAAATATTTGTTTTATAAAAATATATTTAAAAAAATGCATAGCACCCACCTCAATATAAATGTTTATTTTAAGGGCGTTAATTTCATTTCATAAAGTATCTATTTTAATAAATAAAAAAAATCATATTCAGTTTCTTTTCTTTGTTCATTTCTCCTTTTTGGTAAAAATAACCAAAGCCCTATATTGTACAATATTTATTGCAAGAAAAAAACATTAAATGAAACATTAAGATATTTAAAATTATTAAATACCTTTTTCATTTCCTGTCTTTTTTTTGATAATAAATAATCAAGCCACAAAAAGCAGGGTTTGGAACTGCTTTTAGACCAATAATAAATATGCTTAATAAATAATCAGCTAATAGCTAATAATAAATATGTTTATCTAGTTTGACGATCAGCATATTCTGAATGTTTAGCAATAGCTTTGACTGATTGTAATGTTTCCAGGCCTGTGATGCATGCATGTGTGTGCGTGTGTGTGTCCTTCTGTCCTGCAGGTGAAGCTGAAGGTTTACTGGGAATACATGAAGGCGGTCGGGCCGCTTCTGTCGCTCTTCATCTGTTTTCTGTACGGCTGTCAGAGCGCAGCCGCCATCGGAGCAAACTTCTGGCTGAGCGAGTGGACGAACGACGCGGACAAGAACCGGACGCAGGAGCAGGTGGAGATGAGGGTGGGGGTGTACGCCGCGCTGGGCTTTTCTCAAGGTACGTGATCAACCCGAACACTGACTCACACTCCCGCTCACATCATTCATTCACAGCAGCGTTAAAGGGCTCCTGACGCACACATGCTGCTTCACCGCGGTAAAACTAACGGGAGAGGATTGCGATTCACTCTCTTCTCTTTAATGACCGTCTCAAAAACGCTTTCATAATCATAACCTTTTGATATCTTGTACGAAGAGTCATTCTGCATAATTCACAATGAAAAAAATAAAATAATTTAAAAGATAAAACCTCTAATTATGCTATACTCAGACCCGCAGGACTGTCAAGATAGAATATATATATATATATATATATATATATAATCTTGACAGTCCTGAGGGCCTGAGTATAAAAATTAAAAAAGTAAAAAATTGGTTAGTTTTGAGTTTGTATAATATTATGCAAATATACTGAAAGTCTTGAACAATTCTCAGATTCGGTTCTCATTTTGTGTTTTGAATAATAAAAAAAAAAAAAAAAAAAATATATATATGTATGTATGTATGTATTTTATTGATTTGAATATGTACTTCCGCGAGTGCGGGAGAGACTCTGCTCACACTCTTGCCTGATTGGCTGTGATTTGAGATTGATTTGGTCACATAATGTGTGTGTGTGTGTGAGACGTCTGGTGAGAGGAAAATATGGGATTTACTTGATGGTTGCATTTTTAGAGTCATTAAGTTATTAAAAGTAAATATACATTGTTTTGTTTTGAACTGTATTTAGACATACAATACAATTCACACGTGTTTTAAAAGTACTGTAATAATAATAATGACGCAGTTTGAGTGCTTTTACTGCGATCCAGTGACGGGACAGAACAAGCTTTTTAACCTTTTGAGTCACTCGAGTCGCTAAAGGTATCGCTGGAATCGACTCAGTCAACACACACACCAAAAAAACACCTTTGGCTTCTGTTTATGAAATGCAATGAACAAATCTTCTAATAGCATTAAATATGTTATTTTATTAACCCGTGAGGCTTGTGTTATGGAGAGCTCGGCTAATCCGAATTCAATGTCTAAAACTGATGTGAGATAAGAACAACTTGAGTAAACTTGACTGATACATGTATCCCGATCCCCGGATCTCTCACTGCATGGAAAAGAGCGGCACTGACATTACTCCAAATCTCTCCTGTTGCACACCAATTGGAAACAAGTGTTTGTGTGTGTGTGTGTGTGTGTGTGTGTGGACAGTGCTCTCCTGCTCTCCCTCATTCGCCCCCTGCCGGTTGTGTGTGTGTGTGTGTGTGTGTGTGTGAGGACTGTGCTTTTAGTCGCCCCCTACTGGTGTGTAGTGTATGTGTGTGTATGTGTGTGTGTGTGTGAGGACTGTGCTCTCCTGCTCTCCCTCAGTCGCCCCTTGCTGCTGGTGTGTGTAGTGTGTGTGTGTGTGTGTGTGAGGACTGTGCTTTTAGTCGCCCCCTACTGGTGTGTGTAGTGGGTGTGTGTGTGTGTGTGAGGACTGTGCTTTTAGTCGCCCCCTACTGGTGTGTGTAGTGCAGTGGTTCTCAAATAGTGGGGCGCGCCAGGGGGGCCGCGCGTGACTGTGGGGAACATGCTTTTTTTTGTCAGGGAGTAGGTTTTCTTGCACTGAACAAGAGCAGGAGATATGAAGTTCAGATAACAAACCCTTCACCCGTTGATGTGTATGATCACACCGGTGTTCATGTGTCACGTGATCAATCGCTAAATTCACACGTGTTTTCACGCGCTATCTGGCACTGATCCAAAAAAGACGCGCTCAGAGAACTTGATCATTATAAAGGTTTTTAAGCGACAAACATTCACTTCCACATATCTGAGAATCTGAATATCAGGTAGTTGATAACAGAGCCAACAAGTTGGTGACTATTTTGAATAAAAAAGAAAAAACTAAATAAATGTGAAACATCTATCAAACAGCGCTTTTTTTGACTGCGGTCTGTCACGTGACAAGCATGACGCGTTGCCATGGAAACAATAAAGCGAAAGTTCCAAAATAGGGGGAGGGGGGGCGCGCGAAATGTTTACTTCTTCCTAGGGGGGGCGCGACATAAAATAATTGAGAAGCACTGGTGTAGTGGGTGTGTGTGTGTGTGTGTGAGGACTGTGCTTTTAGTCGCCCCCTACTGGTGTGTGTAGTGTGTGTGTGTGTGTGTGTGTGTGTGTGTGTGTGTGAGGACTGTGCTCTCCTGCTCTCCCTCAGTCGCCCCCTGCTGCTGGTGTGTGTAGTGTGTGTGTGTGTGTGTGTGTGTGTGTGTGTGTGTGTGTGAGGACTGTGCTTTTAGTCGCCCCCTACTGGTGTGTGTAGCGTGTGTGTGTGTGTGTGTGTGTGTGTGTGTGTGTGTGAGGACTGTGCTCTCCTGCTCTCCCTCAGTCGCCCCCTGCTGGTGTGTTTGTGTGTGTGTGTGTGTATGAGGACTGTGCTCTCCTGCTCTCCCTCAGTCGCCCCCTGCTGGTGTGTTTGTCTGTGTGTGTGTGTGTGTGTGTGTGTGTGTGTTAATGAGGACTGTGCTCTCCTGCTCTCCCTCAGTCGCCCCCTGCTGGTGTGTTTGTGTGTGTTTCTCCTGCTCTCCCTCAGTCGCCCCCTGCTGGTGTGTGTCTGTGTCTGTGTGTGTGTGTGTGTGTGTGTGTGTGTGTGTGTGTTAATGAGGACTGTGCTCTCCTGCTCTCCCTCAGTCGCCCCCTGCTGGTGTGTTTGTGTGTGTTTCTCCTGCTCTCCCTCAGTCGCCCCCTGTTGGTGTGTGTAGTGTAGTGACGCTGTCCCCCTCCTCTCCTCTGGTCTTTCTAACACAGGCGTCCTGGTCATGTTTTCCTCCTTTACTCTGGCTCTGGGGAAAATCCAGGGCTCCCGTAAGCTGCATCAGGCGCTGCTGGACAACAAGTTTCACACGCCCCAGTCTTTCTTTGACACCACTCCCATAGGCCGGATCATCAACCGCTTCTCCAAGGACATTTACGTGATCGACGAGGTCCTTCCGTCCACAGTGCTCATGTTCCTGGGCACCTTCTTTGCCTCCGTGTCCACCATGATCGTTATCATTTGCAGCACTCCCATGTTCGCAGTGATCATTATTCCTCTGGCCGTGATTTACTTCTTTGTGCAGGTATTTTCTCCCTTATCTTGCAGCTCATCTCCGGTTCCGGACGAGTCCCGGGAGGTCCTTAACATTTCGTTTCTCTCGAGGACTGAGCGCGACATCAGAGTGACTGTCTAAACACAAACCCTTTTCTTCCTTTCCTCTTTTGCATGACTCTATACAGCTTCGTTCAGACTGCCGGGAAACTCTGATTTTTTTTCTATGCATTTAAATTTAAATAACATGAAATCTGATTATTCTTGGTTTTATGTCTAAACGATTACTTTATGCAACGTCATTTAAACATTTAAATCGTTCAAAATCTTATTTTAACGCTCTGCTTTTAAAGCAAGTCGACTATTTCTTAAGGACTTGTTTAATACGATCGTTGCATTTTATTTTGGTTTTATTTTATTGTCTTTACGCAGCTCATATGCAGCTTGTTTTGCTGTAAAATGAAGACGCATAACTCTTTTCTTCATGCTGCCAATGGGGTTTAAAAATTGTTTAGATGTTTGTTCTGGAGGACAAGAGAAATCCAGAGGAAGAACATAATTTTTGGCAGTGTGTGTATTAACTTGTAAACGGATAATACGCCTGACAGCCGGGTGTTGAGATCAGATTTTTGCGCGGTGTGAGCGAAGCCTTGTTTTGTGCGACTGCTCACTTCCCGTTTCTCCTGCCCACTTCCTGCTGCTCGTGTGCTTTCACACTCACACTCCTTCATGAGCACAAACCAGCACACAAACACACACAGACGCACACAGGGCCTTTATTCTCTGGGAGACTCTGGGTTTTGTGTCGGTCCTCCTGCTGCTCTATAGCACCCTCTGCTGACGATGATGAAGATGATGATGCTTCATCCACACACCAGCTTATTTCCAATCATGTTGAGTTATTGAATGCTGCATGCTTTCTCATCTGGAGCTGAGAGCCGTGCTTTACTGAGCTATTGAGTTGAACTGAACCGATTATTAGCTGTAGTCCTCAGTCATTTTCCTATCATCTCAGTTCAACGGCCGTGAGATAAACATACAGCTCGAGCGTTTATCTTAACATCCCAGAATCTCTTTCAGGTCAGATATCAATAATATTTTGCAATCAAAATAATAGATTGGTGTTTCTCATCAAACTCTTCCAAGATGTAAATGCACTGCCGGTCAAAAGTTTGGAACGATTATGTTTTCTACGTGAAAATATAGTAAAGTGTCTGTGATTAACGCTGAATTTATTAGATGATAAATACAGTAAAACAGTGTAATATAATATCAGTGTAAAACAGCTGTTTTCTATGTGAATATATAGTAAAGTGTCATTTATTCCTGTGATTAAAGCTAAATTTATTAGATGATAAAGTAAAACAGTGTAATATTATATCAGTGCAAAACAGCTGTTTTCTTTGTGAATATATAGTAAAGTATCATTTATTCCTGTGATTAAAGCAGAATTTATTAGATGATAAAGTAAAACAGTGTAATATTATATCAGTGTAAAACAGCTGTTTTCTATGTGAATATATAGTAAAGTGTCATTTATTCCTGTGATTAAAGCAGAATTTATTAGATGATAAATAAAGTAAAACAGTGTAATTTATATCAGTGTAAAACAGCTGTTTATGATTATTATCAGTTGAAAACAGTTCATAATTCTGTGGAAACTGAAACATTTTATTTCTCAGGATACTTTGATGAATATAAAGTTCAAAAGAACAGCATTTGTTTGAAACAGAGTGTTTTGTAACATCATAAATGTCTTTATTGTCTTGGTCCAATTTAATGCGTCTTTGAAGAATAAAAGTATTGTTTAAAAAGATCTTACCAACACCCAACTTTTGAACGGTAGTGTATCTGAACTATGAGATAGAATCTAATATTGTAGAATGTAAAAGCTGAATTGTATGTTTTTTGTTTTGTACAAATTTGATGATACTTTTTGAGGAGCCTCATCAATGATCATATCTAAGAAACAAACACAGGCAGAGAATGAATTCAAACAACAAACCCTTTTTGTCTCGTTCACATTTATGCATTTGGCAGATGCTTTTATCCAAAGTGACATATTGCATTCAAGGTTTAAGTTTTATCAGTTCATGCATTTGAAATTAGTGTTTTTCTCTTCTAGACAGTGTGTGTGCGGTGTGTGTTTGCACACGGATATCCACTCATAGTGCCAGTTTCTTTCAGTATTTCTCCAGTATTAGCGTCACACATGCAGACTGTATGGCTTGGTCACAAGCTTATGAATTAAAATAGGAATCGAATCACATGCTTGTGAATCAAAACGGAATTGAATTGCAAGCTTTTGAATTAAAATAGGGATTGAATCAAACAGCAAGCTTGTAAATCAGAATTCGAATCAGATGTTTGTGAATCGGAATGGTTTCAAATCTCAAAAAGTTTGTGAATCAGAACTGAATAAAATTGGATTCTTGTGAATCAGAACGGAATCAAATCGCAAGTTTGTGAATCAGTATGGAATCAAATTTGATGCTTGTGAATCAGAACGGAATCGAATCACAAACTAGTGAATCAGAATGGAATCGAATCGCAACCTAGTGAATCAGAACGGAATCGAATCGCAAGCTTCTGAATCAGAACGGAATCGAATGACAAGTTTGTAAATCAGAACTGAATCAAGTCGCAAGCTTGTAAATCAGAACGGAATCAAATTACATGCTTGTGAATCAGAAAAAAATCGAATTGCAAACTAGTGAATCAGAACGGAATCAAATCACAACCTAGTGAATCAGAACGGAATCGAAACGCAAACTTCTGAATCAGAACGGAATCGAATCGCAACCTAGTGAATCAGAACGGAATCAAATCGCAAACTAGTGAATCAGAATGGAATCAAATCACAAGCTTGTGAATCAGAACGGAATCGAATGGCAAGTTTGTGAATGAGATGGTGAGATTGTGCCCAGCCCTAGCAGCCTGTTTGACGCATCTGTATGAAGCAGATGTTCTGCACAGCTAGCGAGGGCCAGCCCGACTAACCCTCCTCTTCCTCATTGTGTGTCGTTGTGCTGCCCCCTTCAACAGGTGCGCTGATTCTGGCCAACTGTTTACTGTGCCGGGCTTACAGCACGCTGAGGGCGGCCCGCGCCACACACCTCCACATGCTCCAGGCCATCCTGAGGGCCCCGCAGGCCTTTTTCGAGGCCACACCCTCAGGACGGGTCTTGAACCGCTTCAGCAAAGACGTGGACACAATAGACTCTGTCATTCCAGACAATATTGATATCTGGATGCGCACTTTCTGGTACACAGTAAATGTGCTGCTCGTATGCTCTGTCCTCACCCCTCTGTTCCTCATAGTCATAGTGCCGTTAATGCTGTTCTATTGGTGGGTCCAGGTAAATAGGAACAAGTCTGCTAACTCATTAATACAGCATGCTAACATGTGTTGTTGTTCTGTTCTAGTTGCATTATCACTGTCTTAGTGTTGTAGTTTTACACGTGTGGTTTGGTCATTGGGTTTTAGTGCGGTCAGTGAGTCGAGACTCTGGCGAACGACTCGACTCACTGAATCCCGACTCTTGCTGTTCTTTACTGACATACACAATATACCTTCTGTTTTATATTTAATTATTATTATGCTTTATATTAGCAGTATAATCATTGGAGTAAAGGTAATTAATAATCAATTTTTGCAATAATTTGTTAAATTATATACTAACTACTACTACTGCTTACTACTACTAATAAGGATAATTATTATATAATTTAATTATAGTTATATTATTATTCTATCATTTAAATATTATGATTATTATTAACACCTGAAACAATAGTGATAATAAATGTAAATAATTGATTAAATTATATAATATTACTAATACTAATTGTAATTAGTTTTATTATATAATTTAATGTAAATTATATAATACCTCTAGTAAAATGTAAGTTATATAATACCTCTAGTAAAACTACTACTAATATTTGGTATGATTTAATAAGTTATTATATATGATTATGAGTATTAATTTGATCCTTATTCTATAATTTGTATAAATTAACAACAACAATAATATTAATTCAGTGCATTAATTGTATAATTTAAATTTAGTATAATTATATATACTACTAATAATTATATTATTTAATTTAAACAATAAATTCATAATAATAATTATTGCAATAATGTATTAAAAGATAATATACTACAAATAATACTAATAATTGTTATATGATTTAAATTGCAACAATAAATTATTATTGTTAATATTTTGGTTAATAACATCAATGGTAATAAAGTTAGGTATAATAATAACATTAATTTATACTAATACTAATAATTATTATTTAATTTAATTTAAGAAATTATTGCAATAATTATTATTGATATTAATGTGGTATTTTGGCATGGATATATTTCCTATATGCCTAATATTCCATATTTTCCAGTATAATGAGTGTGATTGGAGAATGTGGGTAAAGAACAGTAGAGTTGCAGGAGCAGAAGTTGGTTTAGAAGTGTTTAGCTGTGCTGAATCATCATTTCATCAGTGCAATCATTCATACGCCCCTTTAACTCTAACAGACGATTGTTAGCCGTCAGAACTAACGACTGGGATTATTAGCTCATATCTGGCATGTAGATATTATAATGGAAGCATAACATGTAAGTGTAAGATAATAATCCACAGTGGATTCAGTGGTGTTAACTTATTACTAATATTTCGAATACTAACAATGTAGTGTGAAGTACATGCTTAACCAGTGCAGATGGTTTAATAATGATGACGATGTGTTCATGGGTCTCTATCTGGTGTCGTGAAGTCCAGATATTTTCTCTCTCCTCAATTGCATGGGTTTTAAACCTCCAATCTCTCACTGCGTAACCGTATCGAGGTCTTGCATCCTCTGATTGTCCTGTAATTTCTCCTTTTGCGGATTGCATAGTCTTTGCATGGCACACGCTTACATTCTGAAATGCCCTGTATCTTCTGATCAATCGCTGGCCGCATGCAGCCCAAATATCTCACGCTTTCTCTTTGATGTGATCGTACACAGAAATGCACGAAGCCAAACCAAACACTACAACATTATGATAGCGTTTGATCCCAGTTATATTGATCCCTTAATGTGAATGCTGTTTATAAACACTTAAATAAGAGTCATTTATGTCATGCATTCTGAAATATTGTTTGATAAAAATGAGGATGGGGAGGATTCTGGAAACGTTATTCAACTAAATTTAAACATGTTTAATACGGTTTGTCTCAATGAAGGAATGTTTGGATCACCTGGAATCCCATACAGTTTATTATAGTTTGCAATATTTGATATTCAGAAGAATTTTTGATAATTGTATTCAGACGTAATTGAAAGTGACAGTAAAGACATTTATAATCAGCTGTTTTATACTGATATAATATTACACTGTTTTACTGTATCATCTAATACATTTAGCTTTAATCATAGGAATAAATGATACTTTACTATATATTCACATAGAAAACAGCTGTTTTACACTGATATAATATTACACTGTTTTACTGTATTTATCATCTAATAAATTCAGCTTTAATCACAGGAATAAATGACGCTTTACTATATATTCACATAGAAAACAGCTGTTTTACACTGATATTACACTGTTTTACTGTATTTATCATCTAATAATTTCAGCCTTGATAAACAAAAGAGACTCTTTTACAAACATAAAAATGTTTACGACCCCATAAGCATAAGGAAAAAAGGTTTTTTTCATTGGAGAAAAGCTATAACCTTTCAGGCATTTTCTCTTATTATAAATGATTCGGTTAGTTGTAACCTCACCAAACATTCCTAGAGTCCAGACAAACCTGTAATATTAGGTTGTTTTAATGCACTTCTGCCTTATTAAAAGACGAGAAGTGTTTTTCCTGAATCCTCACTCATCTGTAAATATGTGATTGCTGTGTGTTTTTGTAATAGCAGAACGTTTGTTTCCTCCATAGAGATTTTATGTGGCCACGTCAAGGCAGCTCAAGAGACTGGAGTCTGTCAGTAGGTCTCCTATATATTCTCATTTTTCGGAGACCATCACGGGCACTAGCGTGATCCGCGCCTACGGGCGACACGCTGCCTTTGTTCTCATGAGCGATATGAAAGTGGATGAGAACCAAAAGAGTTACTACCCTGGTATCGTCTCCAACAGGTAGGTTTGGTCTCGCTCGCGTTCATTCGGATGCATGCAGATTTTCCCAGCGTCCTCCATTCTTGAAGCGTGAACAGTTGTGGGAGGTGTGTCTGTGTGTCGGAGCGGGCCATGACGGTGTTGTGTTTGGGTGCAAACAGGTGGTTGGGGGTTCGCATCGAGTTCATCGGGAACTGCATCGTTCTGTTTGCGGCTCTGTTCGCTGCGGTCGGGAAGGACAAGCTCAGTCCCGGTCTGGTCGGCCTGTCCGTGTCTTACGCTCTTCAGGTAAAATCACTCTCATTGTGTTTTATAATCACAGGCCCGATTCGGCATTAAAAAGCTTAATTTTGCGTGCATTTAGCAGTTTAATTGTAAAGCAAGATTATGAAACTTAATTATAAAAGTAATTATGAAATTATGAAAGTAATAATACAAAATAATCACTATAAGCGACTGTATTCTGCAACAACTGAATAGGTCACTATGTCCCTAAACTGGATGGTGAGGATGACCTCTGACCTCGAGAGCAACATCGTAGCAGTGGAAAGAGTGAAGGAGTATTCAGAAACACAGACGGAGGTAGAGAACAACAGACATTCACATTCCTGCATTTATCAGACGATTTTATCCAAAGCGACTTGCATTGCATCCAAGAAACACATTGACATTCTATTCAGTTCTTGCTTTCCCTTGCAAGTGCTGCTCTCTACTGTTAGACACACAGGAAAGATATAAATTAATCCAGCAGCCAATCAAACAGCAGAGATACACGAGACCACAGTCAGTGAATGTTGCTCACACGTGATTTCTGCGTGTGTTTGTGTGAATGAGCGCCGCATTTCATCAGATATACAGTGTTTTCAATTTATGAACGCATGAACTTATGAACACAAGAAGACAAGAACTTATGAACACATGAAGATATGAACACAAGAACTTATGAACACATGAACACAAGAAGACAAGAACTTATGAACACATGAAGATATGAACACAAGAACTTATGAATACATGAACACAAGAACTTATGAACACATGAACACAAGAATTTATGAACACATGAAGACAAGAATTTATGAACACAAGCGCTTATGAACACATATACACAAGAACTTATGAACGCACGAAGACAAGAACTTATGAACATATGAAGACGAAAACTTATGAACACATGAACTTATGGATACAGGAACACAAGAACTTATGAACACATGAAGACAAAAACCTATGAACACATGAAGACAAGCGCTTATGAACACAAGAACTTATGAATACATGAACACAAGAACTTATGAATGCATGAGCACAATAACTTATGAATACATGAACACAAGAACTTATGAATGCATGAAGACAAGAACTTATGAACACATGAACACAAGCACTTATGAACCCATGAAGACAAGAACTTATGAACACATGAACACAAGCACTTATGAACACATGAACACAAGTACTTATGAACCCATGAAGACAAGAACTTATGAACACAAGCGCTTATGAACACAAGAACTTATGAATACATGAACACAAGAACTTATGAACGCATTAAGACAAGAACTTATGAACACAAGAACTTATGAACACATTAACACAAGTGCTTATGAACACATGAACACAAGCACGTATGAACCCATGAAGACAAGAACTTATGAACACAAGCACTTATTAACACATGAACTTATGAACACATGAACACAAGCGCTTATGAACCCATGAAGACAAGAACTTATGAACACAAGCGCTTATGAACACAAGCACTTATGAACACATGAACACAAGCGCTTATGAACCCCTGAAGACAAGAACTTATGAACACAATAACTTATGAACGCATGAAGACAATAACTTATGAACACATGAAGACAAAAACTTATGAACACATGAAGCAAGAACTTATGAACACAAGAGCTTATGAACACAATATCTTATGAACACAAGAACTTCTGAATGCATGAACAGAAGAACTTATGAACACAAGAACTTATGAATGCATGAACAGAAGAACTTATGAACACAAGAACTTATAAATGCATGAACACAAGAACTTATGAACACAAGAACTTATGTACGCATGAACTTGATATCCAGTAACTTCATTTGAGAAAAACTGCCGTCAAACACACACTGAAACTGGAAGATCTTCACGGCCAAAAAGTTCAATTTAATTTTAAGAAATTGACAGAAATATATCCTAAAATGTACTTCTCAAAGTTATAATAATAATAATATTATATCAAAGGAGCATAATACAAATAAGATATTTTTCATCCATGTTTTAAACTGATACAGTTCAACATCTTTGACAAAAAAAACAAAAATGCAATTAGCTGTAATTAATTGTTATATTTTCATTTGATTAAATTTTGAAAGCTGTTAAAGTTTATATAAGTTTGCCTTAAATCATAAAACGCAGAACCATAGGATTAAATTCAGTGGATTAATTTAAAAGCTTGCTGCTCTGTGGAGTTTAATTATGAACAAACAACAAAGTTGTTTCATTATGAAAGAATGTTTCATTCATTCTGAAAGAGGAAAGAACTTCATTCCTCATTAATGGTAAATTAATATCAATTAGCATTAAAAATAAGTGACTAAGTGGAAAAATAAAAGTCATTGGAAGGTGTTTGTTCTTGTTTAAGCTAAATCTAATTTAATTTTGACACATTTTGCAGAAAGTCAGATTGAATATCTTTGGTTCTCTGATTTATGTGTCTTGATTTAAGGATGTTTTGATGTTTGTGCATTTTGCGGTTTCTTCTGATCTGAAACTGAGCGAGATCTCATGTGATTTCCTCAGGCCCCATGGGTCATTGAGGACAAGCGGCCGCCGCCGGATTGGCCTCCGGAGGGGAACGTGGAGTTTGTGGATTACAGTGTGAGATATCGGGAGGGACTGGACCTGGTGCTGAAGAACGTCTCTCTGAAGGTCAAGGGAGGAGAGAAGGTCAGATTACTATTTTACTGTATTTGTCATCTAATAAATTCAGCTTTAATCACAGTAATAAATGACACTTTACTATATATTCATATAGAAAACAGCTGTTTTACACTGATATAATATTACACTGTTTTACTGTATTTATCATCTAATAAATTCAGCTTTAATCACAGGAATAAATGACACTTTACTATATATTCACATAGAAAACAGCTGTTTTACACTGATATAATATTACACTGTTCCCTTTCATGGGAACTTCGAGCTGCGTCAGAAAACGCTAGGGGAAACCCTTGACGTCAGTCACGTGAAGATGTGTACAACCAATGGGAAATTTACGCGTGTGAATGCAAGTCGCGGGAAGTGACGTCATGAACAGAGCATAAAAGCGCGCCGGAACCCGGAAGTGACAGCTTTGAGTGTCTTCAGCGTGCGTGTGTCAGAGAGTTTGTGCTTGCGAGTTTCAAACCACCCTTTGGATTACGTGCGTTGTGATTATGGCGGAACAGGCATTTACACCGTGTGTTTCTCCTTGTACCCGTTTCATTACGGGTAAGGACACACACAGTCAGTGCGTTGCCTGTCTGGGAGCGGAGCACGCTCGGTCAGCGCTTGAGGGCGGTGATTGTGAGAACTGCGAGAGGTTCTCATTGCGTACTCTCCGCTCCCGTCTGGCAGTATTTGCGGATACTAACCAGACTCGCGTTCTTCAAGGTTCTGGACCCGCTGCGGCTGAGGCTCGGCGGCATTCTCAATCTTGGGGATCGCAAATGGATCTCACGGAAGGTTGCGGGGCGGGTGAGCCCGTCTCGCAGTTCGACTGTGTTGATCCCAGTTCCAGCCGGAGGTTGGAAGCACGCGTTTCAGGCGCGGTTTCTTCCAATCCGACTGGGACTTCGGTGCTATCATTATCCTGCTCTGAGGATGAGGAGGTGATTAGCATCGATCCGGTTGAGGAGGCTTCGCCACCCTCTTCACCGGCGTATGAGGAACTGATCGAGGTTGTGACGCGAGCAGTCTCTCGTCTGGAGATTGATTGGCCGGCGGAGACTAGGAACGCTCGTCCCAGGAAAAGTAAGTTGGATGAGCGTTACCTTCCAGCTCGCGTCGCTCCCCAGCGCCGGGCAATGCCTTTCTTCCAGGATCTCCATACTGAGGTATCGAGATCTTGGAAAAAGCCAGCTTCCGATAGGGTGCATACGTCGTCCAGTGCGATGTATGCTACTCTTACCGGAGCTCATCCCTATGGTTACGGAGGGATGCCGAAGGTGGACGAGGCTCTTGCGGGATACCTTGTGCCCCAGTCGGCATCCACTATCAAAGCCCCGGCGCTCCCCACCAAACCGTTGCGAGTTACATCATCATTGGTGGGGAAAGCATATTCTGCATCTAGTCAGGCTGCAGCGTGCCTGCACACCACGGCACTGCTGCAGGCCTACCAAGCAGATTTGCTGGGCGACCTCGATCAAGGTGGCGGTATTGGTCCCGAAGCAGTGGCAGAGCTGCGTCGGGCCATGGATTTGTCTCTCCGAGCCACTAGAGAAACGGCCTTCTCTGTCGGTCGCTCAATGGCAGCTCTGGTGGCTACGGAGAGGCATTTATGGCTCAATCTTTCAGCCATAAAAGATAAGGACAAGTTCGTTTTGTTGGACGCCCCTCTGTCCCCTTCGGGCTTGTTCGGCGACGCCGTAAAAAGCGTTGTCGATAAGTTTCAGGAGGCTGCACGGCAGCAGGTGGCGTTCAGCAAAGTCCTTCCCCGCCACCCTTCACGTGAGCCCAGTAGCCAAACACGGGCTCACAGTTCCTCGTACAGGGCCTCACAGAAGGAGAGTGTTGCATCTCGTTTACCTCCCCCTAATAAAGGGAGGTCGGGACAACACTCTCGGGCCCAGCCTTCTGGTAAAAGGATGGATCTGAGGAACATCTTAAATGCCAAGAAGGCTACCTCTAAGCGTTCCTGACGCCAGAGGCAAGCCGCACCAAGGCGGTCATCTCCGTGTCCGGTTCCCGAGGGAGCCCGTCTCGGAGGCACTGCCCCCTCTAAGGAGGGTCCTAGAGCATTCCACCAGTACGGTGTCCGGAAACCCCGGCCCTGTGGTGTCTCTGCTCATATCAGAGATCAGTCTCGAGAGACTGATTCCCTTAGTAGAGTTCCAGGCCGCATGGTTGCGTCTGCCGGGCATCTCTCAATGGGTCCTGCGCACAGTAACCTCCGGGTACAAAATTCAATTCGGGGTTTCACCACCCCGTTTTATGGGGATCCTATCGTCCGCGGTAGGGCCCCAGCAGGCTCTGATTATGGAACAGGAAGTAGACTCTCTGCTGGAGAAAGGGGCCATCGAGTATGTGCCCCTTACAGACAGACAGTCCGGTTTCTTCAGCCGATACTTCATAGTTCCGAAGAAGGATGGAGGGTTGCGGCCCATTCTGGATTTGCGTCTTCTAAATCGCACTATCTTGCGTCTAAAATTCAAAATGTTGACGCTCAGGCAGATTGTGACGCATATCAGGTCCGAGGACTGGTTCGTCACAATCGACCTAAAAGACGCATACTTCCACATCTCCATCCTTCCTCAGCATCGGAAGTTCCTACGGTTCGCCTTCGGGGGGAAGGCGTACCAGTATCGTGTACTTCCGTTCGGCCTATCGCTCTCACCCCGCACGTTCACGAAGGTCGTGGACGCTGCACTTGCTCCGTTGCGGTTACAAGGCATCCGTGTCCTCAATTATATAGACGATTGGCTAGTATTAGCCCAATCGTCTCAGTCAGCAGCACGTCATCGAGATGTCGTGCTCGCTCACATGAAGGAGCTGGGGTTAAGGTTGAACACCAAGAAGAGTGTGCTTTCTCCTGCTCAGAGAACCACCTTCTTGGGAGTCATTTGGGACTCGGAAACAATGTCTGCTCGGCTATCCCCCGGGCGCATTCATTCCATTCGTTCAACTGTCGAGGGCATAAAACTAGGCCAGCTACTCACTGTCAAACACTTTCAGAGAGTGTTGGGGCTCATGGCAGCAGCGTCCAGCGTTATACCGCTCGGCCTGCTACACATGAGACCTCTGCAGTGGTGGCTCAGGACCAAAGGGTTTTCCCCGAGGGGCAACCCGCTTCGCACAATCAAGGTCACGAGGCGATGCCTACGCACCTTGACCCTGTGGAGGAATATCTGGTTCCTGTCACAAGGCCCCGTGTTGGGGGCTCCGTCTCGACGAGTGACTCTGTCAACGGATGCCTCCCTCACAGGTTGGGGGGCGGTTCTGAGGGACCGCTCCTCACAAGGGCTTTGGAGCTTGCGGCACCAGTCCTGGCACATAAACCTGCTGGAGTTACTGGCGGTCCGCAGAGCGCTACTTGCTTTCCTCCCGGACCTAATTGGGCATCATGTCACTGTGTTCACAGACAGCATGACAGTGGTGGCTTACATCAATCACCAGGGAGGTCTTCGCTCTCGTCCAATGTACAAATTGGTGAGACAAGTTCTTCTTTGGGCCCAGGGCAAGGTGCTCTCCCTCAGGGCAGCCCACATCCCTGGAGTCCAGAACATAGGAGCAGACTTCCTGTCGAGGCAGGGGCCGAGGCCCGGGGAATGGCGGCTCCACCCCGAGGTGGTGGAGCAGATTTGGAAGAGATTCGGGAAGGCACAGGTAGACCTGTTTGCCTCGGTCGAAAATACTCATTGCCCTCTATGGTTCTCCTTAACGTACCCAGCGCCGCTGGGGCGGGATGCCATGATGCAGGTGTGGCCGAGGCTACACCTGTACGCTTTTCCTCCGATTGTTCTGCTCCCGGGAGTTCTGGCCAAAGTTCGTCGGGACAGGGTCCGTCTCACGCTGGTGGCCCCCTTTTGGCCCAGCAGGATCTGGTTCTCGGACCTGGTATCCCTCCTAGACGGAGTCCCCTGGGAGATTCCGGTCAGGGGGGATCTTCTGTCCCAGGCGGAGGGTTGTGTTCTTCACCCCCGCCCAGAACTTCTGAAGCTGAAGGTCTGGCCCCTGAGGGGGTCCAGTTCTTCGAAACTGGTCTCACAGCCGAGGTTGTAGAGACCATCCTTCAGTCCAGAGCTCCCTCCACGAGGAAACTCTACGCTCTAAAGTGGAAACTCTTCTCTGCTTGGTGTAGCGTAAGGCAGTTAAACCCAGTAACCTGTCCCGTTGGCAAAGTGCTGGAGTTCCTGCAGGAGAAGTTTGCGACAGGGTTGTCCCCTTCTACCTTGAAGGTTTATGTGGCTGCCATAGCGGCTTGCCACATACCTCTGGGAGGGGTGTCCTTGGGCAGGGACCCCCTAGTCTCTCGTTTCCTTCGTGGCACTCTAAGGCTGAGACCTGTGACACAGACCAGGGTTCCTGCCTGGGACTTGTCTTTGGTACTCCAAGGCCTGTCCCAGGCACCCTTTGAACCATTAGAGGAGCTTCCTATTAAACTCCTCTCCCTAAAGACCCTTCTTTTGCTGGCTATCACCTCGCTAAAGAGGGTTGGGGATCTTCAAGCTCTCTCGGTGGTTCCATCTTGCCTCGAGTTTGCGCCCGGGATGACGAAGGTTTTTCTTCACCCGAGGCCAGGCTATGTCCCTAAGGTTCTCACGAACGTGGCTCGGTCTATCATGCTACAGGCCTTCTGTCCTCCCCCCTTTGACGATCATGAGCAGGAGCGAAAGAACAAGGTCTGTCCAGTACGAGTACTGGACGCTTACGTCCTCAGGACTGCTACCTGGCGTAAGTCAAACCAACTGTTCGTTTGTTTTGGGGCCCCTGAGGGGGCTCCAGCTTCCAAACAAACCCTAAGCCGATGGATAGTCGAGGCTGTCTGTCTGGCTTATGAGTCGGCCGGACATGCTTCTCCCCTGAGGGTCCGGGCCCACTCTACTAGGAGCGTGGCGACCTCCAAGGCGTTTCTCTCAGGAGTTTCCCTTGCTGATGTTTGTGCTGCGGCTGGCTGGTCCTCACCGCACACCTTTATGAGATTCTATCAATTGGATCTCGATTCCGCTCCGGGAACGAGGGTGCTCTCTCAGTGAGCTGAGACACATCCGTAGGCCGGCGTCGCTGAGGTGACGTTGGTATAACGTTCCCCTAGCGTTTTCTGACGCAGCTCGAAGTTCCCATGAAAGGGAACGTCTCGGGTTACGTATGTAACCCTGGTTCCCTGAAGGGGAACGAGACGCTGCGTCTTCGCCTCAGCTCCTTGCGCCTCCGGGCCCGCTTCAGACACTCTTTTGCTGTCACTTCCGGGTTCCGGCGCGCTTTTATGCTCTGTTCATGACGTCACTTCCCGCGACTTGCATTCACACGCGTAAATTTCCCATTGGTTGTACACATCTTCACGTGACTGACGTCAAGGGTTTCCCCTAGCGTTTTCTGACGCAGCGTCTCGTTCCCCTTCAGGGAACCAGGGTTACATACGTAACCCGAGACGTTTTACTGTATTTATCATCTAATAAATTCAGCTTTAATCACAGGAATAAATGACACTTTACTATATATTCACATAGAAAACAGCTGTTTTACACTGATATAATATTACACTGTTTTACTGTATTTATCATCTAATAAATTCAGCTTTAATCACAGGAATAAATGACACTTTACTATATATTCACATAGAAAACAGCTGTTTTACACTGATATAATATTACACTGTTTTACTGTAATTTATCATCTAATAAATTCAGCTTTAATCACAGGAATAAATGACACTTTACTATATATTCACATAGAAAAAAGCTGTTTTACACTGATATAATATTACACTGTTTTACTGTATTTATCATCTAATAAATTCAGCTTTGATGAGCAGAGGAGACTTAGTTATTAATTATTACAGTGATAAAATCTTAATTATTACAGCTTATTGATCAGTCATACCTATGTACAGAATATGAGCTATGCAAATTATTTATTTAACTTTCATTAGTGTGTAATTCAGACTTATTATTATGAGGCAAGCTAAATGACTGATTTGTAACTGGAGTTAAAGTGTCATTTAATTGGCAACAAATCCAGATTTCTGACTGATAAACTAACATAACCAGTGAACTTCAGCAGATGATATTTATTGAATGTAAACCCTAATTCTTAAAATAATTAATTGATTAATTAATTCAATCAAACTGAGTATTTAGAACTTTCTTTTTCTTTTGCGTTCACAAAACTGACACATTGTTAGTAATTGAATAGTTTTCGTTGTTTTGTGTACTGTGAACTTTTCATTTAGATCAACTTAAATTGAACTGGGATTTGTATTTCCCAGCATGCTTTGCCATGACACTCAAGACTTAAGGGTTATATAATGTTTTTTTATTTTGTAGCGTAACATTAAGTGCGAGGATAGTTTTGAAGAGTTTCTGTAATGTTGGTTTTGTTTTGATCGGACGAGTGCAAAATAAAAATATGCCATTTCTTCTAATTTCTTAACGTTTTGATTCAAGTTCAGTCGGGTTCACAGTGGCAATCTCAGTGATTGAGATTGAACTTGATTCCCTACAGATCGGCATCGTGGGAAGGACGGGAGCCGGGAAGTCGTCGATGACGCTGTGTCTGTTCCGTCTGCTGGAGGCGGCGGGTGGAGAGATTGTGATCGACGAGGTGAAGATCTCTGAGATCGGCCTTCATGACCTCCGCTCCAAACTCACCATCATCCCTCAGGTCGGTCTTCGTCGGAGGCAGAGCATCTGTTTTACTTTAAGCACAGCTTGACAATGGTGTTTATTGCGATATTAGCATTGCTCTCATGATGGGTCAGCAGAAAAAGCTCATTTCCACATTCAGAGCCATAAAGCGGTTGATGCTGATTTTTCTGCTGGCAGTGGATGAAGCCAGAGCTCTAACACACACACACACACACTGTAACGCTAATCAGCTCATTCAACTCAAACACACTCCCGGCTAATGGCCTGTTCATTTGTGTCCAGATTATTAACATTCTGCTTTTTTGCTGTTGTTTGTTTTCTCAGTTTTCTCTAGTAAAACCTGTTCTTAACCTCATTTCACCTCTAACAGCTGCTGTGTGGTTTCTTGTGTTCGTTCAGCAGCTTTCACTCTTTCACTCTTCACAGCTCAACTGAACGGACTCAGAAAACTTGTAATTTCTCTTAAATAACAAAATGTTATTTTTATATATATTTATATAAATAAATAGTAATTTATTTATTAAAAATAAATAGTTTAAATTTTAGTAATTGTTTTTGCTAATTAGTAATTATTTCAAAAATAAATGTATTTATATATATCTGTGTGTGTGTATATATGTCTAAAAATTTAATATTACAAATTATTATTAAATATAAAAGATTTATATATATATATATATATATATATATAATTTATATTATATAAAAGTAATATAATAACTTTATATATATATATATATATATATATATATATATATATATATATATATACTATATATATGATTATTATTATTATTGAAGTAAATGTATATATAATAATATACTATTTTGTAATGTATTACTTTTAGCAAATATATTAATGTTCTTTTTTAACTAATTTGCAATAATAGCAGGAGATTTATTATGGTTTTTAATTTGAATTAATTTACAATAATTTAAATGTAATGTATAACGTATTTTCGTTTCACTGCAACAGCTATGCAAACAGCATTAGTGTTTCATTTAATTTTGTTTTAATTTCTCGGTTTCATTTTGCCTGTGTGTGTGTGTGTGTGTGTGTGCGTGCGTGTGTGCGTGTGTGTGTGTGTGTGTGTGCGCCGCTCATGTGTGACTGTGTGTGTTTGCAGGAACCTGTTCTTTTCTCCGGGACTCTGCGGATGAATCTCGATCCCTTTGATAAATACAGTGATGAGGAACTGTGGAAAGCTCTGGAACATTCTCATCTGAAGAAGTTTGTGAGCAACCAGGCGGCACAACTGAACCTGGAGTGTGCAGAAGGAGGTGAAAACCTCAGGTACGGGAATCACACACACAGTGCTTATATATCATCACATCATTGCTGTCAAATAACTCTCATTCTGAGCCAAAAGATCTACACATACAAACTTACCAGCCAAACATTTGGAATAATTAATAAATATTTTTTGATATGTTTGAAAGAGTCTTTAATTTAATTATAAATACAGTAAAGCAGTGTAATATTATATGAGTGTAAAACATCTGTTTTCTATGTGAATATATAGTAAAGTGTCATTTATTCCTGTGATTAAAGCTGCATTTATTAGATGATAAATACAGTAAAACAGTGTAATATTATATCAGTGTAAAACAGCTGTTTTCTATGTGAATATATAGTAAAGTGTCATTTATTCCTGTGATTAAAGCTGAATTTATTAGATGATAAATAAAGTATAACAGTGTAATATTAAATCAGTGTAAAATCAGTTCATATTTCCGTGGAAATTGTGATGCATTTTATTTTTCAATATTCTTTGATGAATATAAAGTTTAAAAGAATAACATTTATTAGAAATGTAATCTTTTGTTACATTATGAATGTCTTTACTGTCACTTTTGATTTTATTTAATGCATATTTGGTTAATACATAAAAGTAAGTAAACCTTTAAAAACAAAATCCACGAATATATTCAGCATTGATAATAATCATAAATGTTTGTTGAATAGAAGAGACTCTTTCAAAAATCTGAGTTATTCCAAACGTGTGGCTGGTCGTGTGTTTGTCTGTGAATGTGTCATAATGAGCGTGTGTGTGTGTACAGTGTGTGTAGAGTGTTGTGTAACGGCTGCTGGTGTGTGTGTGTTCAGTGTGTGTAGAGTGCTGTGTAACGGCTGCTGGTGTGTGTGTGTGTTCAGTGTCGGTCAGAGGCAACTGGTGTGTGTGTTCAGTGTGTTTAGAGTGTTGTGTAACGGCTGCTGGTGTGTGTGTGTGTTCAGTGTCGGTCAGAGGCAGCTGGTGTGTGTGTTCAGTGTGTGTAGAGACTGTTGTGTAACGGCTGCTGGTGTGTTTGTGTGTTCAGTGTCGGTCCGAGGCAGCTGGTGTGTGTGTAGAGTGTTGTGTAACGGCTGCTGGTGTGTTTGTGTGTTCAGTGTCGGTCCGAGGCAGCTGGTGTGTGTGTAGAGTGTTGTGTAACGGCTGCTGGTGTGTGTGTTCAGTGTGTTTAGAGTGTTGTGTAACGGCTGCTGGTGTGTTTGTGTGTTCATTGTCGGTCAGAGGCAGCTGGTGTGTGTGTAGAGTGTTGTGTAACGGCTGCTGGTGTGTGTGTTCAGTGTCGGTCAGAGGCAGCTGGTGTGTGTGTAGAGTGTTGTGTAACGGCTGCTGGTGTGTGTGTGTGTTCAGTGTCGGTCAGAAGCAGCTGGTGTGTGTGTTCAGTGTGTTTAGAGTGTTGTGTAACGGCTGCTGGTGTGTGTGTGTGTTCAGTGTCGGTCAGAGGCAGCTGGTGTGTGTGTTCAGTGTGTTTAGAGTGTTGTGTAACGGCTGCTGGTGTGTGTGTTCAGTGTCGGTCAGAGGCAGCTGGTGTGTTTGGCTCGAGCTCTGCTGAGGAAGACCAGGATCCTGGTGCTGGATGAAGCCACAGCCGCTGTCGACCTGGAGACCGACGACCTCATCCAGTCCACCATCCGCACGCAGTTTGAGAACTGCACCGTGTTCACCATCGCACACAGACTCAACACTATCATGGACTACACCAGGTACCAAAACTGTAAATTTCAGTCCACGAGCGGAAAACAGATCTACACGCGAAACAACGGGAGCCGCAAACTCATTTTAATCCCTCGTGCGCGCATGACATCTTATGCTTTTGAGTGAGACGTGTGGGCTCTCCGAGTGCTTCTACCGTCGGCGTCTGTAAGCTGCTCGTATCTCAAATATTTCCTCGCATCTCAAAGCAAAAAATGCTCAAAGACTTGCTCGTATCTTGGACTACTCGTATGTCTGGGTGCTTGTATCTCAAGGTATTACTGTATATTAATTTTCTCATGCCTCATAGTCGCATGTAGCATTAGATCTGGACGGTAATATAGTTTATATTTTGTGATATAAACAATCAAACTGTATAGTAAAAATCAGTTTACATAAACAAACTGTTTATGTACGTCTGCAAAGTAGGATGTTATCTCTCTATATATATACAGTATATATTGCCTTTCCGGTGTGTCTATCAGTAGAGAGCAGCACTTGCAACATCAAGGTCAAGGGTTTGATTCCCAGGGAAAGCAAGAACTGATTAGAATGTCAATGTATTTCTTGAATGAAATGATAAAAGCAGCTTATAAATGCAGGAATGTAAATATAAATATAGTTTTCTGACAATATAACAATTGAGCAGCTGAAGATGATAGTAAATGAAGATGAAAGTAATAGCGTGTTTGTCTTCTCACAGAGTGCTTGTTTTGGACAAGGGACAGATCGCGGAGTTCGACACGCCGGCGACTCTACTCGCCCGGAAAGGAATATTCTTTGGCATGGCGAAGGACGCGGGGTTGGCGTGAAGCGGGACGCTGGCATAAAGCCGCAGTGCCTTCAGACGTCTTTTTATTCTCACTCAGCGGAAGCTGCATTCTGGATCTCTCATTGTTTTTTACATTATTGTTTTTATATAACTGCAGTGCCGCTGTTACTGAATGAGTTTCAGTCTATTTTTGTACTGTATTATTTAAGTCACTTTTTGAAGTTGTCCATAGGGAAGATTTACTGCTCAGTTACACGTGTGATTGCTTTTATAAACCAAATCTGTAAAACCTTGAATTCTGGTATCAAAATTGGAGCATTGTTGCATTTATTAAAAAAAAGTAATACTGCTTCTGTGTGCATTTCATACGTTCTGTGTTCAGACTCTTCAACCAGCGCAATAACGCATAATAACATCGCTAAAATATTGTGCCATATATATGTTTATATTTACACGTGTGTGTATGTGTGTATGGACGAGTACACACGCATATACGTATGTGTCCATGGACGAGTGTGAGTGTGTGAGTGCATGTGTGTATGCATGAGTGTAAGTGCGTGCATGAGTGTGTGTGTGTGTGTCTGTGAGTATGTGTCAGTATGTGTGTGTGTGCATGTGCGTGTATGAGTGAGTGAGTATTTGTCTGTGTGTGCATAAGTGAGTGTGTGTGTGTGTGTGTGATTATGTGTGTTTGTGTGTGTGTAAATATTGACAGCACCTCATCTTGTTCAGCTGAATTATAATAGGTTGCTGCATTTATAAAAAAAACTAATATTTTCTCTGTGTATTTATAAAACAAATTAAATTGACATTAAATATGAGTAACATCAACTACAGATTTTATAGATTTCAACTTTTAAAAGAAAAGAAAAAAAAAGGTTTTCGAATAAAAAAAGGGGAAATGAAAGATAACATGCAATCATTTTTATAATATTAAAATTTTAAAACTTTTTGTTTACTAAATTATTGTTTACTAAAATATTGCTATATAGAAATGGAAAAATCCTGCACTCTGTCCCAACTTGCGAAATGGATCATTTCATTCAGCAACGTTTATCATTTATCTGCCGAATAAGATTTACTGATAACCATCATATTACAAATATTCATGGGCAATTAATGCATGGCTGAAGTGATGTAAAGTTGCATATTATTCTGTCCACTAGAGGACGTTCCTCAGAGACGTCCGCCTTATGAAACACACTCTGCTTTCCTTTCCTTCAACTGAAGCCAAACATCAACTAATGCTGTTCTTTAATCAGCTCTTCAGCCCCAGACTCTCATGCTTTTAGCAGCAGTTAATGCACATGTAACATTAAACTTCTGCGTCTTGAGCGTGAGATGTGAATGCATGAAAATCTGCTGCAATAGATCCAACATAAAGCAGGTCAAAGGGCGTCATTCCACTCATTCTGGACGCAGCTGTGGTTGGGCTTCACTGTAAACACCTTGAGGATCTTTCAGAACGGAGAGAATGAGAACATAGAGAGCTACAGATCCGGCTATACCTCAATACAGATGTCATTTATCTATCCGTATCATAATCTGATCAGATTGACTTTAATTCATTATGCTTACAGTTCCAAAGCCCTCAATGATATGCATGTAAATATTCACTACTTTAGTGTGAGATTTTTATGTTTTTGCGTCTCTTCTGTTCATGAAAACTGAATTTATTAGATAAATACATAAATACAGTAAACATGATCAGTATCAACTATAAGTATCGATGATAAACTATACATTCTTTAAATTGCTTTTTTATTTTAATTGTTTTTTAAAACTTGATTTTTTTGTCCTTTTGTCAACATAGTTTTAAGTAATAGAATTTCTGTCCTATTTTAATTAGTGTTTATTTAATCTATAGTAATGACAATTTTTTTTATCATTTTTACTCATAATGCTTTTGCATTTACATACAGTAATACCTCGGTTTATGAGTTTAATTCGTTCCAAGAGCTAGCTCGTAAACCAAAATGCTCATACACCAAAACAATTTTCCCCATAACAATGCACTAAAAATCTATTAATTCGTTCCACACGACCATAAATGTCCATTTAAAAAAAAAAATATTTTTTATTTTACCCTATTGATTACAATTAAAATTATTACCATTATGATCTCATATAAATACTAATTAATAATTCACAAGTAAACTATAAAATACTTGACAATTTACTGTAATGCACTTCAGCTTTCAGCAGTGGAGGAGACGGGAGGAGGGGGAGCGGGGAAACCAAGGATTCAAGCACAAATGATTGAATTTATTATAATGGTGCAGAAAACAAACAAAGTGATAATCCAGAGGTGTATCACACACGGGAGCCGCGGCCACGAACGAACGCGGGAGCCGCGAAGGAGGGGCTTGACAAGACAAGAGTGGAGGGAAGTCAATAGGCAGATGATATGAGAATCAGGTGTCAGTGCTCTCACACACACACACACACACACATATACAGGCAGAACTAGGAGACAATGAATTCATGAACCGTGAAAGTCACTGCGTAGAGGTACTCTACATATATATTTCACTGCGTGAACAATAGCGATAACAATTAATTAATGTTAACAACAGGAGGTAAAACCACTATAAATCACTTATAAAATATGCACTGTGGTGAATGATGCAGCAAAACCAAGCGATGCTGAGAGAATGAACGAGTTAAGGGGTGATAAAGGGGTTGTAACCGTATAACTGTGTTATGAGAGGCTGTAATTAGGATATTTCCTGTAAAACGATGCTGAGCGTTAGGACTTTTACACCAAAAACATGCACTTGGGTGAGGGAAAAATTTTCTCGTACACCGATACAATGCTCATACACCGATTTGACCTCCATACTCGTACACCAATTTGCCCGTATACCAAGTCGTTCGTAAACTGAGGTATTACTGTATATATATATGTATGTAACACCACGCCAGCAGAGGGAGCCCTCACCCGAGTTCTGACTGATACCGCTCCCTGCATCTACTTCCTGTCTAGCAGCCATATTAACCGGGGGTGAGCAAACTGACTTTGCAAAGTATTGCCAGTAACACTGCCTTACTGAGCATTTACCTGTTTACTGATTATTGCCTTGCTGTTGCCATTGCCTGATTACCTCGTTCCTGTAGCTCAGAGCATTGGTGTTTACAACATCAAGGTCATGGGTTTGATCCCAGGGAAAGCAAGAACTGATTAAATGTGTTACTTGCATGCAATGTAAGTCGCTTTGGATAAAAGCGTTTGCCAAATGCATAATAATAAAAATAATATGTCATGCTTGCCATTAAAATTGACAATTTAAAGAAGAATGCTCCCAAGAAAGGATCTAACCAACTTATCTAACTGTCCTTCAAAAAAACATTATGTACCACAAACTCTTCGCCAAAGGGTCATGCAATGGGTCCACACGTCTCTAGGCTCAGGTCACCCTGGAATTTCTCGCACCCTCCGTCTCCTAAAAAACTCCTTTTGGTGGCCATCCATGACTAAGGAGGTTGCAATATATCTCAAGTCATGTCAGGTTTGTGCTCAGTCCAAGACCCCCAAGGAGTTACCCTCAGGTCTTCTCCAGCCCCTTCCAATCCTTCATCGTCCTTGGTCACACTTGTCCATAGACTTTTTCACGGATCTGACCCCCTCAAATGGTTTCACGGCTATCCTAGTCATCATCAATCGATTCTCTAAATAGTGTCGCCTAGTTCTGTTAAAAGGCCTTCCTACAGCCATGGAGACCACACAAGCCATCTTCCAACATGTCTTTCCGGTCTATGGTATCCTGAAGACATTGTCACCGATAGAGGAACTCAGTTCACATCCCAGGTTTGGAGAGCTTTTTGACACCTGGATGTCAACATCAGTCTTACCTCAGGGTATCACCCACAGTCTAATGGGCAAGTGGAACGGCTAAATCAGGAAATCGGGAAGGTACTTCAGAAGCTACTGCAGTCGTGAGCAACATCGCTGGACAGAATTCCTCCCATGGCCTGAGTATGCCCAAAACTCCCTCAGTCACTCTTCCCCTGGCATGACGCCGTTCTAATATGTCTTGGGATACCAACCGCCCTTGTTCCCGTGGTCAGGAGAACCCTCATCAGTCCCAGCAGTCGATGACTGGATCAAGCGGAGTGAGAGGGTGTGGAATAACATCCCCACTACCAACCTGGACAGCGGGTGTGGCTCCACGAGGGACCTCAAGCTATGGCTACCAAGTAGTAAGCTCAGTCCTAGGTTGGTCCATTCAAGATTCTCAAACTGATTAATGAAGTCAAGTACCAGCTTGAGCTTCCTGCTAATTTCCGTATTTCACCCTCCTTTCATGTCTCGCTCCTCAAACCGACCCACCCGGGGGCTAATGCCGAGAGCCAAGAGCCACCACCACCACTGGATGTAAACGGGTCACCAGCATATAAGGTGAACGAGTTGCTGGAGTCAAGGCATAGAAGAGGTCAACTTCAATATTTGGTGGACTGGGAGGGCTTTGGGACTGAGGAAAAGTCATGGGTGACCGCCCACAACATTCTGGAGCCATCTCTCATCGAGGACTTTCATCAGGCCAGACCCGATCGACCAGCGACCCAACCTCGGGGACGTCCATGTCGAGCGCCAGGAGGCGCTCCTAGTGGGGAGGTTCTGTAACGCCACACCATCAGAGGGATCCCTCACCCGAGTTCTGATTGGTACCACTCCCTCTGTATCTACTTCCTGTCTAGAATCCAAATTAAGCGGGGGTAAGCAAACAGATTTTGACTCATTGCCCGGCTTCTGTTATAGATCTGGATTGTCCAAATACACTTCTGCACATGGATTCCAGCACGTTTTCAATTATATATTGTATATATTGTGTGTATATATATATATATATATATATATATATATAAAATACAATAAATTAATAAAAAAATTAAACAATTTATTTAATTATTAGTTTTATTTAGTATTATTATTGGTTTATTTATGTTTTATTATAATTTCGTTTATTTTGTTAAATAAAATAAAATAAATAAAATAAATACAAAAGCATAAAAAGTATTACTATTTGTCACATCTTCACTAAACCCGGACTCTTATTTTGCCTTTTTTCAGTCACATGTTCATTTTGTTCTAGATCTTTCTGTCACCCATCAGTTGTCATAGTCACTAATCATCACAGGTGTTTGTCTTTTGTTCATTATCACTAGTATATTTAGTTCTCCTTCTCCACCTTTCAGTTGTCGGTAGTTGTTTGTGCGATTCACATGATTGTGGTTTACACTTGTATGGATGCACTACTGTTACGTCACTCTGCATTTATTATTAAAGTTTCATTGGATTCTCATCTTTGTCTTCGTCTGCGCCGTCATTCCGTGACACTATTAATAAAATAAAATAAAAAAAATAAAATAAAAAAGAAATTCTATTACTTAATAAAAAAAAAATTAATTTTAATTGTCTTTTCAATTTTTGTTGATTTTTTTTTAGTTTGTTTTTTAACATAGTATTTATATCAAGTAATAGAATTTCTATTTTATTTTAATTTGTTTATTTTATTTATAGTAATACATTTTTATGCTTTTGGATTTATATACATACACACACATATATATATATATATATATATATATATATATATATATATATATATATATATATATATATATATATATATATATATATATATATATATATAGTGCTAGAATACGTTTTTATATTTTATTTTATTTTAATCAATGTTTTTTGTTTATAGTAATGAAAAACTAAATTATACTTTTGTATGTATGTAAGTATATTTATATATTTATGTATAAATATATAATGATGCCAGTGGAGTCTCTTGGACGTTTAACAGTTCAGTAAAGAAATTACCCAATCGAGTGACACAAGCTCACAAAATTCCCTCCACAGCTCGTTTCGGCTCACGATGCAAGCTTAATCACGAAGAATCTCCTGGAGGCAGAAAAAAATCCCAGATCTTTAAATATCCTTGTCATGTGGTTCCCCATGAGTGACAAACACTGGCAGGGCCGTGAGGATCCTAACAGGAGGGCCGTTTATTCCCGTTCATCTCCAAACAAGACGCCTCACGCTCGGAGCTGGAGTTCTGACTGTTGGCTGTCCTTTAATGCCATTTTCTTAATTAGGATCAGCGGTGTTGTTTCATTTAAAGAGTGCCGTCTCAACCGCCGCCCTGCTGACAGATGATGGACTCTGAAGGATGGATTCGCTGTAAAGTGTGAGTTTCGCTCCCTCGGGCCGAGCACATGAAATATGGATGGATTTGGGTTTGGCTCTTCCTCTTCACCTGCCCATCACTTCATGCTGCAGGCGGAAAGATGTTTCGATGGACTGGTGACAAAGCAAGATTCGTCTCTGGTGTAAAAACAAAGCGTTGGTTTGTTTTATGAGGTGATTCATCTTCACATTTTCACCAATTCAGATGTGTGTGGCATTCACGGCCCTTGGTATTTGTGTTCAAGTCTGAATGATTCCTGGCATGGAAGAGGTTTTCTGGGAAATAAAGCGAAGTCATGCAAGGGTGGAGCCCTGAGAACATGAGCATATGACATGCAGAAAACAACAAGGTTCATGCAGCCGATGTTCCACACGTGCGGAGTGTGTGAGAAACACTTTAGAGCCGAAACACCACAAACCATTTTCTAATGCGAGACTTTTATTTTGAAAGACTTGCGTAAAAGCTGTTGACTCTTCTGTCAGACGTAGTTCCTATTAAACCTGCTAACACTGCGGTAAACAGGGAAGGAGACAAGAATGCCAATGAAGGACTACACAGAATGAATTGCTTTGGTGAGGAAATAGCTTATCATCTAATGAATTAACAGCCAACAGCAGAACTTCTCATTCATTCTACACAAACAGTGATCGACTGTCGCACAACTGTAAAGTCAATGACGTCAAGGCTGTAATGCGAATGGTTTTTAAAGCACACGTGATCCACGAGAGCCGAGTCTCCCAATGAAACGACCATCTCTGGCTTCAGTAGAGAGAAAAAGAAAAACTCATTGGGGTGATTCAGGATCTGCTGTCTGACGAGAGGCTGTACAGAAGCTCTAAAAGAAAAGAAAGCTGAAGCTGGTTCAGTGTTGATTCGAACTGGTTCAAAGCGACTCACACTGCTGAAATACACAGGCGTGTGATGAGTGTTGTGCGTGTCATTTACTCTGTTGAGCAACACACTCAAGTATCATCAGGTTATGCTTATCACACACCTAATTTGACCCTGTCAATACATTATAAAAGAGGCCAGAAATATCTGAAATAGGGTTGAAAATAAACAACAAACTATTGGCACGTTCATTGAAATGGTGAAGCTTTCAAACGTAAGACAAGGGCGTTGTGATTTTCAATAAAATGTAATGATAAAAAACCATATACAACAAAAAATTTATTTGTCTGCTAACAACATCACTATAAACTGTCTGCAGTTTCTCAACAAAATGATATTTATTGTGTTCTAATAATTATTATTGCTATAGTCGAAGGGCTGTAATGATAAACTGAGCTGTTCATGCCATTCACATCTAAACAGCTCATTATTTTAATGGTACACCCTGAGGATGTTTCAGTCCTCACTCAAGTCTTTAGATTGACAGGAGTTTATTAATTTTTTTGTTCCCATTACACTATTTCCTCAAACAAATGCGTCACGTGTGGCCTCCGTGAAGGGCAAGTAAGGTAATGCGTCTCCGAAGTGAGATACGTGAAAGAATGCAGTGTGTGTGTGTGTCTCCTCCTTCAGCAATCAATCACAGACGCAGAAGAGTTGCAGTGTGTTATCAATGTGCCAGCGGCCGCATGAAAGCCTCTCATTCCTGCTGGAGGCCAGATCCTCTCTTCAACCTGGATGCTTCCCTGAAACATGCTTCCTCTGAAATGTCTGAGGAAAAAATACTGCGTTGTTCGACGTTCGGTTAAAGATATATTTGCATACAAACACCTGAGGCGTGCTGTCATGTGGATAACCGCTGATCGCCACTTAAAAATCTGAAAAATACAAGTTCTGTACTGGCACTGGTACTTTTCCATTGCACAAAAGCTTCTTTATAGTGAAAAATAATTGGTATCACTTTATTTTAAAGTGACGTAGTTGCACATTACTATATATACAGTAGTTACTATAGTAATAAAAGTAGATAATGCATAATTACAAGTAACTAACCCTAAACCAAAGCATAACCGTAACTCTATAGTAAGTGCATGTCGTTAATTAATATTACTCAGTGCTCATTTAAGTAAGTGCAATGTATCTATGTCACCTTAAAATAAAGTGTAACCAAAGATTGCTTTAATAAAGCTATATTTATAGAAAGTTCTTAACATTAAGAAAAATGTTCCTTCTAAGAACGTTGACTGAAAGGTTCTTTGGGAACAAAAATGGTTAAAAATGGAAAAGGCCTCTTTTGGAAGCTTTATATTTCTATCCCATCTGACATGGATATTTGGATATTTATAGGGTGATATGCTGATATTTTCCCCAAACTAAGCATCTAATTATCAGCTTTATTTGAATGCTACACTGTGCAAAAAAAGGAAAGTGTAATTCATAAAGTTTGTCCTCATTTGACTGAGTCTGAGTTTTTTTTTTTTTTTTCTTGGAAAGGTATGTGAGGACAAAGAATTTCCTATAATTGTTAAAGTTAACAACAACAAGGCACTGTTAGAGTTAATCTGTGGACTCAGGGGTAAAATAAGGTGAAGCTTCACATCAGCAGCTCAGTGTTAAAACCTGCTTCGAAGTTATTCTCTTTTGGTTATGCTAACAATATTTTAGAATAAAAATGGTTAGTCAACAAATGATTTTTTAAGCACCTTTTTTTGAAGAATTGCCTATAAATTGAAGAATAAAATTGGATGTTTTTAAAATCTTTGTAAAGTAATACCTTGAAATACGAGCATAATCCATTCCAAGACGAGGTCGTAACTCGGATTGCTTGTATCTCAAATAATTTTTTCCATAAGAATAATCCATAATCCGCTCCAGCCTTCTAAAAAACGTCCTTATTAGTGCTAATAAGAATGGTAAAACATTTTTTAATTGCTATAGAGACACACACACAAAACATTACAGTACAGTAGAACCCCGACTTACGAAAATAATCTGTTCCGAGGTTGGCTTCGTAAGTCGATCTTTTCGTAAGATTGCCTAATCTGTTCCAAGCCCTACGAAAACACCACATTTAATTTTATAATAAAGCTAAAATACACTCACCATACTGTCTTCTCTTTCACTTCAGCAACACATCTTCACATCCATGGCTAGTGATTAGAAAAAAGTTTAGGTTAACTGGGCACAAAATAATGGCGATGCAGCACAATGAAAAAAAAAAAAAAAAAAACTCGGAAATTGTCGCCTTGGCCGAGGTTTCTTTTTTCACATCTCGATCATTTTGTCATTACTCGGGCGAAAAAAAACCCGAAATCTTTTATCGTACGTTGAACTTTTCGGACATAGAGCGTTTCGTTAGTCGGGGTTCTACTGTATATAAGAATTCCTGTGATATTAAATAAAATGTGGTTTTACTTATGAGTTCTTGCCTTCAAGACAGACGATACTAGAGGCTAATGACGACATGTGCGGAGGAGAAGGAGGAGGGAGGGATTTTGTAGATAAACAAACACAATACAGAAGTGTAGTGTTTCTTCCCGTGTTGTGTATTGTTGCCCACTGTAAAACCAAGCTGCCTCTAGTGGAGATCATATGCAATTACCCCATAAATGAGGCACTTGAGCTGCTCCGAGTGCTGCTAGTGTTAGTGTCTGTAAGCTGCTCGTATCTCAAATATTTACTCGTATCTGAAAGCAAAATTTTGCTCAAAGGCTTGCTCGTATCTCGGAATACTCTTATATCAGGACGCTCGTATCTCAAGGTATTACTGTATTGAATTATCTTCATTCTTATATAGTGTTGTTCAGTGTCAGTCAGAGCTTTATTCAGTCAAATGCACGAGTTTGAAGCGTGAGCTGAGCTGCTTAGTCTTTTGTCCTGTGCACATTCTTTAGCAGAGCTAATGAGAGCTAATATGCAGCTCTTCTTAAATCAGTATTATTGCTTTTGCATAAACAGATTTTGTATTTTACTCACAGACTGTGGAAAGCTCCACGTGCGCTGTGATCTACTTACAACAAAATTTATTAATTTAGGCTCATTTAAAGCATGTCATACAATGGACTATTTAATCCATACGATGATTAAATAGATAATTTAACTGAACATGAAACAATAAAAGCACTATTACTTATTTTAAAACTATACAGCAAGCAGGGCTTTTTACTCCACTGTGAGGAAAAAGGCACCCAGTATATTAATAAAAATACTTTAGCTAAGAAATATATTTTGTCAATAAGTCAATGCTTATTCAACCACTTTGGCAGAGTTCCTACCATATTCTGTTTATTAAAAAAAAATAATTGACAAGAGCTTTGTATCAAATACACAATGCTACAAAAAACTAAGGGAACAGTTAATTATCACAGTGTAGCAGTCAGTTAAACTTCAGGAATATCTATCTGTCCATTAGGAAGCAGAAGTGATTATGAATCAGTTTCTCCTGCTTTGCTGTAAATGAAAGTGAAACAGATGCTGTCACGAAACTTGCAGGGTGTAACACAGGGTGACTCACAGGCAGAGATCCAATCGCTATGTCTTTATTAAGAGTAGTCGTACAGGCAGATGGTCAGGGCAAACAGACAGATAAACGTAGTCAATAATCCAGGCAGGGGTCACAAAGGCAGGCAGACAGTATCGGGATCGTGGTTCAGGCGGGTGGTCAAGACAGGCAGCAATAGTCACAAGCGTTAATCCAAGGCACGGGTCAGGGTAGGCAGAACAGGATCAGAACACGGGTAAACAGGCAGGATCAGAAACTCATAATCATAACACAGGGGAAGGGGAGGACTCAAGTGCAGGGGAAAAATATAGGATTTATTTAGAATAACAAAAGAACACAAAATGCAAACAAAAACCCACGATGGGGAAAACATAACATAAACATGATCATATACTAAACATAAAACAAACCGGATGGAACGGGGCAATCAGGAATGGGGAAACAGCCAACACAGGAACGGACATGACAACAACACCACACAGGACAGCAAACACACCGGGATTAAATAGGGAACACATGAGGAGAGGTAACGAGCTGAGAACAGCTGACAACACTCAAGGGAAACGAGGTAACAAGGTGGGCGGGGTTACAGATGCATTGGAAACAGCAACACAATCACCAAAAAGAGACTGATCGGAGAGGATTGTTCTCTCCTTATTCATCCTGACTGATTTGTGTTTAGTTTTGTATTTTGTTAGGGTTCTTTTCTCTGTCTGTATCCCGGGAGACAGGCGTTACACAAGGAGATCCCGGGAGACATGCGTTACACGAGAAGAACCTGGGAGACAGGCGTTACACGAGGAGATCCCGGGAGACAGGCGTTACACGAGGAGATCCCGGGAGACAGGCGTTATATATGAGACAGGTGTTACACGAGGAGATCCTGGTGGACAGGTGTTACATGCGGAGATCTCGGGAGACAGACGTTACATTAGACAGGCGTTACACGAGGATATCCCGGGAGACACGCATTACACGAGGAGAACCCGGGAGACAGGCGTTACACGAGGAGATCCTGGTAGACAGGCGTTACACAAGGAGATCCCGGGAGACACGCGTTACACGAGAAGAACCTGGGAGACAGGCGTTACACGAGGAGATCCCGGGAGACAGGAGTAATATATGAGACAGGTGTTACACGAGGAGATCCTGGTGGACAGGTGTTACATGCGGAGATCTCGGGAGACAGACGTTACATTAGACAGGCGTTACACGAGGAGATCCCGGGAGACACATGTTACACGAGGAGAACCCGGGAGACAGGGGTTACACGAGGAGATCCCGGGAGACAGACATTACATGGGGATATCTCGGGAGACAAACGTTACATGAGGCAGGCGTTACACCAGGAGATCCCGGAAGACAGGCGTTATATGAGACAGGCGTCACACTAGGAGATCCCGGGAGACAGGCATTACATGAGACAGGTGTTACACCAGGGGATCCCGGGAGACAGGCGTTACTCAGACAGGCGTTACACGAGGAGATCCCGGTAGACAGATGTTACATGAGACAGGCGTTACATGAGGACATCCCGAGAGACAGACGTTACATGAGACAGGCGTTACACGAGGAGATCCCAGTAGACAGACGTTACACGAGGAGATCCTGGTAGACAGATGTTACACGAGGAGATCCCGGGAGACAGATGTTACACGAGGAGATCCCGGGAGACAGGCAAAACATGAGGAGATCCCAGTAGACAGACATTACACGAGGAGATCCCGGGAGACAGGTGTTACATGAGGACATCCCGAGAGACAGACCTTACTCAAGGAAATCCTAAGAGACAAGCATAACACGAGGATAGACGGACAGGGAGGGAGAAGAGCAACAACCAGCATCAGGACTGGGATCTGCACTCGCATTTTTTACCAATGACATTCTAAAAAGTGATGCTCAACCTTCAAAAAATCTGCAGTTTTTTCCTCATTCCACTACATGCATATGCTGTTTTTCAAAGCAATGTTATATTTTAATAATAATAATAATAATTTACTAGTTCCCTGGACAGAGGATAAGCAGTATAGAGAATTAAATGACAACTTCCTGATTCTGTCAACCACAACATGATCACAGATAATAACTAGTAATATTTTACTTTCTTACTTTCTTTTGTCCTATATACTGTTACACAGAGCTTCTCCTTTCAGACGGTGGTCATCTATGAAGCAGATTTCATTAAAGGGTTATAAGGGTGTTAAACAACGGGAGAAGGTTATTTAGAATCAGGCATTTGATAATATCTGGTTCTACCTTTTTGAATACTTGTGTGGGAGGTTGTCTTTCTAAAGCGCACTGGAAGGATCCCAATTCCCACGAGCACGCGCAGATAAAGGGTTAAAGCAGCAGCAGCAGCCTACAGCACTTCCAAAGAGAGGCAGGTGTCCCAGTACCAGCCCAACTCTGAACCAGATGTTTTTAATCCTCTCTCTAGAACTACAGAGTAATTCATGACTGTCATTTGCGCGTAAGGGCGAGATTTGCGGTCAGGGAATAGCCTTTGTTGCTCAAGAAGTGAAAACTATTAGAGAGTATAAATACAGAGATCTAAACTTATTTTGCACTCACAGAATTCTGAATCTCTGGGAGATTTCCCACCCCCCCTCCTGCTGCTTGGAAGCTTGAGGCGCACAATTCTGGATCAGCTGTTTCAATAAAATTAGGTTAGTAAACTCCTCAAAATAATTCCTCACTTCTGCCCAACAACATGTGGTGGATGCTGTTTCCTCGCTGGATCTGGTTCGTCTTGGGTCAGTTTTTGCTGCTAAATGTGGACAGGCAATGCGTGAAAGGCATGACTTTGCAAAGAACTGCGTATTCCCACGCAGGGATCTGTCCAAACGACATGAACCCAAACCTGTGGGTTGATGCAATGAGCACCTGCAAGCGAGAATGTGAATCTGACCAGGTTTGCCTTTTCATTCCATTGAAATTAGCTGTCATTCTGACTGCAATATATGCTTGTAAAAGCTGCATGTCTTTTTCATTCATGCAAATATATATATATATATATGAAAATGCATGCAATTTAATAAGATTATGCAAGTTATGATATGAAAATGCATGTAATTAATATATATATACTATATGTAAAATGATATATATATATATATATATATATATATATATATATATATATATATATATATATAAATTAGATACATTTTCAGTTTATATAAGCATTTATATGTATTATAACATTGTAATATAATGTATTATTATTCTTTTCATTCATTTAATCAGAATTATCAAGTAAATACAACAACAATATTCTGTGAAAAATGAACATGCATACAAGTAATATATATGTATAACCTATATACATACACACACACACACACATTTTCTATATATCAGAATTATTCACTCTTTCATTTTATTTGTTCAGGACTGTGAAACCTCTGAAAAGTGCTGTGCCAATGTTTGCGGCAATCGCAGCTGTGTGGCGGCGCGCTACATAGACACTACAGGCAAGAAAGGGCCCATGGGCATGCCAAAGGAGGCGTCCTGTGACACGTTCATGTGCACTCAGCAGGGCTCCGAGTGCGACATCTGGGACGGACAGCCCGTGTGCAAGTGCCGCGACCGCTGCGAGAGAGAGCCCCACTTCACCTGCGCCTCGGACGGCATGACCTACTACAACAAGTGCTATATGGATGCGGAAGCGTGCTCCAAGGGCATCTCCTTATTGGTGGTGACATGCCGCTTCCACCTCACCTGGCCCAACACTAGCCCTCTCCCACCAGGCACCACCGCATTGCCCACCACCGCCATGCAGCTCACCACTCCTGTAGACGTGCACGCTCCCGTCTTGATGAGCAGCCCGTCGCAGCAGACCTTGTTCGTCGGAGACACGGCCAGCTTCCCTTGTGAAGTTGCTGGCCGGCCAAAGCCTGAGTTAACCTGGGAGAAGCAGCTGGACGGGCAAGCAAATGTGGTCATGAAACCCAACCACGTGCATGGGAATGTAGTGGTCACTAACATCGGCCAGTTGGTTATCTACAACGCCCAACTGCAAGATGCTGGTGTTTATACTTGCACAGCCACGAATGCCGGTGGCTCTGTCCAAGCGCATTTTCCGCTCTCCGTAGTCCAGCAAGAGCCGATCACGAAGTTGAACTCTACGGTTTTCCCGGCCGAGGAGTGTTTTAAGGTGCCGGACAAGGACGACTGTGGCGAGGAAATGCAGAGTTGGTTTTACGACCCCCAGAGAAACAACTGCTACACCTTTACTTATGGCAACTGCAGCAAAAACCTCAATCACTTTGACGCTTACGAGACATGCATGTCGTCGTGTCGGGACGAACTTGCCGCGCCTTGTAACCTTCCGAGTTATCAGGGACCTTGCAAAGCGTACGAACCTCGATGGGCCTACAGCGGTTCCCAACGCCGGTGCCAACCGTTCGTGTACGGTGGCTGCAAAGGCAACGAGAACAACTTCAAAACCAAAGAAGCATGCGAGGACGCCTGCCCGTTCCCGAGGATCCATCACTGCAAGCCATGCAAACCGCAGCACAAGATGGTGACCAGCTTCTGTAGGAGCGATTTCGTGATTCTGGGACGGATGACGGAGCTGACGGAGGACCAGGAATCCGGTCACGCTCTGATCACCGTGGAGGAGATCCTGAAGGACGAGAAAATGGGGTTAAAGTTCTTCGGGAAGGAGCCTCTGGAGGTGACCTTGCAGAACATGGACTGGGCCTGTCCGTGTCCGAACGTCACCACCACAGACGGTCAGATCATCATCATGGGCGAAGTCAACAACGGCATGGCTGTCCTGCAGCCCGACAGCTTCATCGTCCTTTCCAGCGCCCGGCGTGTCCGTAAGCTCCGTGAGGTCGTCAATAAAAACACCTGCGACATTTTGAAAGAGTTCATCCAGTAGGACTTTTTCCAGATGTCTGACATCATGTTCACGAACTATTAAATTGTTCTGATGTTGTAAGAATCGTTTTTTAATGTTTTTTTATGTTACAGTTCTGTTTGCTTTGACAAGGTTAGATATGTTTCTACAGCTTGAATAGAAATGCTCACATCAACTTGCAAGGTTTTTACAAGAGTTGCCCTTACAGTTAAGGTAAAAGAACATTTGTGGACATAGGATGCATTAATGAAACCCATCTGCGATCCCCAGTGACTTCAAACAGAGCTGTCTTACGAATTCATTAAGTACTGGAGGTGAATTTCTCTGCACATTTTTGTTTTGATGGTTTGGATATTTTTTTTTCCTATGTGCTTGGTTGAACTTGTATGGCGAAGTTCTTTATTGCTTATCGTTTCTGATTATTAAATGTCTGTTGTACTATAGCATTAGATCTGCTTAATGCATTTAGATAAGTTGTATAATATTGAAAATAAGATCGATATCAGTAGGATAAATAATTGCTTGTGTATAGAACCCTGTATATGATTTAGCACGGACTGCATTTAATTTTAAGATATTTATTTGGAATTTCTTTTGATTAATGATGAACCATCAGTGTGATAAACCAAAAAGCTGACTGTAATTTCTCACAAGCACTTACGTATTTCTACAATTGTCTTTTTGTTGTCTTTATAGTTCAGTGCCTATCATGATTTGCATCGTGGATTGACACAAAATAAACCTTTGAACCTCTAAGTCTAATTCTTCTACTTTTCCACTGATTATGCAAACAAATGTTAAGAGGGAAATGTTTGACAATTTCTCAATGCTTATATCATTTTTCTCCACTCTTCACACAGTGAGAACAACATCAGTCTATGTGGGTTAAACTGCAGATCATTTTCCATTGCTTTAGCACAAAATTCACTCAGTGGCGACTCAATTTATTTTTCACTCAGACACAAACAGCAATACAACTCTTTGTACCTGCAGGCCAATTAGCATGTTTACTCTTTTTAATACTGTTAAACCATATTAAAATATATTGCAAATCTAAAAAAAATTAAATACTATCAAAACAATTTCAAAGAAATATTAAGGAATAAATGTGTATTGTAACATAAACATTGACCATGTAACATAAAATGGAGTGAGATCCTGAACTAGTTAATCCTGGGTCATTCTAAGCCCCAGGTAAACGAAATCCTGGGTTATTTTGCTGCTTATAATTTTATAATTACAGTTTCTCACAATACATGAAACAATTTACCATTTTCTGGCAACTACACAATCTCATAACTACACAAAAGCTTATGTAAACCTCAAAATATCACCTCAAAATCCAATATTTTACTCAAAGACGCATTGTTTTTTTTGTCAGAATCCCACAAATGCATAAACTACTCCACTGCCTAGAGAACACTAGCGAGATCAATTCATAACACTGTAACAAACACCTATTTTGGGGATTTGGGATTAATTTTGCAGCTCAATGTTTATTAGATTAGATTCAACTTTATTGTCATTACACAAGTACAGGTACAAGGCAACGAAATGCAGTTTAGGTCCAACCAGAAGTGCAATAGCAGCAAGTGCAGGATATATACAATGGTTGCATAAGTGCAGGATATGGAGATGTACAGGATTTACAGGTAATATGTACAATGAATATAAATATACAGATGGTTATTACTATAACAGGTGAGTGTGTGCTATAAATATAATTACAGGTGTCTATAAACAGCATTTACAGGTGAATATGTGCTATAGATGTAAATGTATATACAGATGTCTCTAACTATAAACAGAATTTTACAGGAAGATGTATACAATTGTTAGCTTAAGGTAAGCAGTAGATTTAAGGTAGTGCAATGAGCATGGACAGTGCAAATAAGTGTATTACACTATACAAAGATATATACAATATACTAAACTATTACACTATGTATTACAGTATACAACACAAATGAAAGAGTGCAGATACAGTAAAATGCAATGAGCTTCAGGAAAAATAAGAATGATGATAATAGACACCATTGAATTCCATATGGAAAAATATTATGCAAGTCAATGGGGCCCATCATTTGTTTGGTTCCCGACGTTCGTCAAAATATCCTCTTTTGCGTTCGGAAAGAGATTCATACACATTTGGAAGTTGGAACAACTTGAGGGAGAGTAAATTACTGAAATGAAATATCGCTTTAAGAAAAACTCAATGTGTGTGAAAACAGGCGAAATGTGTCTTTGTTTTGAGAACTAATGAATGGTTTGGGAAAAGTGCGTTAGCAATCGAGAAAAACTTTATCCTTGTTAATTCATGCTGACCTTTCACACTGTACATTACTAAGCCCAGGTTTACTTTATTATTTGGAGTTTTTGACACTGACTGGATGAAAAATAGCTCTGTGTCACAGTAGGATACTGCTGGTGTGTGATGCGGAAGCACGAGGGACAAACTTGGAGATTCAAACAGAAATAACTTTAATCAAAACGAGAAAACAAACGGCACTCAACAGTGCAAACTCGGAACCAGGAAGATTTGGGATACATCCACACATAAGCGACACATAACAAACATCAACAAGAAGCAAAGACTAGGGAGAACATGAGGGTTTAAATAGACAGGATAAGGGACACACCTGGAGACACTAACGAGATGATTAACACAAGACAGCTGTGGAAGGATCTAGAAAGGCCCGGAAGTGAACAAGAAGTGACATCACGATAGACAGGGAGTGACAACAGGAAGTGAACCCATGACCTTGCTTATGTGGCGGAGGGGAATATGCCACCGCCTTGTGGGGGGGGAATATTAAACACTTCACTAAGGAAGTATTGAGTGAGCAACAGGTTCTATGCCCTCCCACCCAATGCTTTTGGCCTTGGTACAACTCTGATAGTTGTATGTTGTGCCTATCGTGCTGCAGTGCGTGTGAATGCGTGAGATGTGGTGAGACGGGCTTCAGGGTTTGTTCAGACACGGTTGCCACCTGAAGTGTGTGTGTGTAGTCAACTCAGTTTCAAATTCAGTAGACTGCAAAACCCGCCCTCCCCAGATCTAGCAGGATAGGTAAGACGCCCCCACTCCTTAATGTAAGTAACACAATTAGAAAATAACCGGATAAACACAATGACCAGATGTGGCAAACACGTTTCAGATTAATTTTCTTTAGTCTTCATTGAAAAAAATAAAAAAACTCAAATTTCAATTTCAAATGTAAGGAAATAAGTGGTAAGATAAAGATTAGTAAAACAAACAAAAAAAGTGAAAAATAAACAATGTTCACTTTGTTTGACCTTAACAAAAATACAATAAATTCAAATCAAACCTTCAGCAAACTCTTTTCCCAAAACTCAATTCAAAGTTCACTTTAGTTGGATGTTCCCTTTCAATTCTGTTCAAAATGTCCACAGTCTGAATAGAGCGTGCCCGTATGACGTCACGCGCACCGTCGCCGCCATAATGGGGGACAAGTAGAGCTGGATACAGCGCGCACCGAATGTTAATCATGTTGTGAAACAGTCATATTTTAGGCTGCCTAAGGTAATAACACACCAAGGTGATCGTACACAACAGTTGTCAAAGGCCAGACGTGAGAAATGCAAACAGTCGAATTCATGTTGAGAGAGTGATTGGCTTAGTCCGTCAGAAATATTCAATGCTATCATCCAGATCTGGACATACACTATTTGCTTCTTGCACATCAATAACGTAATAAAATTAAAGGTGAACAAATGTAGATCATGATTAGATCACATGGATGTGCTTATCCGGATCTACAGTGAATTAAAAACCATCCCACGACACACACATAAAGCGCTGCAATTATCAAGCATTATATCCATCTATATTATGTGCCTGCAAAAAGGCGGTATCCAACAGTTTGCCGATAATATATGTAACAACACCTGACCTCTGTTTGGGGTTTTTGAGTGTATTTTCTGTAGAAAAAATCATACTTTAATCTTAGCTTTTCATACAGGTGTAGGACATCAATAAACAGCATTTTGCAAGATCTGTTCAGGTAACAAAAGTTTATAAAGATGTTAAATGAAAATATTTTTGGTCCAAACTGTTGGATTAGAAAGTAGGAATGCCTCTATTTTTTTAATAAACTTTATTGCTAATGAAAACCATTTCATCTACCTTGGCAGTTGTTACACATCTGTCATTGATGACACAGGACACTTCTCGCACCTAGCCACACACTAGCTGATTGTAAGCGTCAAGTCCTTTGTAACACTGAAGATCTTCGGCTGTATAAGGACTTGAGGTGAAAACCAGATAGTTGAGAACATTAATGCATGTTGTGTTCGGTAGAAGATTGACGTCCGTAGACCTAGTCACAATTTCATACGGATCCTGTCCCTTTATTAACGCTATTTTTGCCTCGTACCTTTCTCTTTCAAAATTCTCAAGTCCATCTCTATATTTAGTTTGACTCTTACGCTCAAGTTTCTCCCTAGATTTACATAAAATGTTTTTTTTCTGCGATAAAACTGGCTTTAACGTCGCTTCCCCCATGACATTGATTAGAAGTGGTCCCCCAAAATGGCGGCTGTCGTAAAACTACGTCACGATCGGGCGCGCTCTATACGTGGAGAGAATAGAAAAGATTATTTTCAGTCCATCCAAACGTCCACGGAAAGTATTTCTCCAGGTGCCACAAATGTTCAATGAATCCCTTTGCAGGAAAGTTCACAGTGTTCCATAAAACATAAAGAAACAGTACATCACCCTCTGAAGCTCGTGTACGAAGCGCTGACTGGTGCTCAACGGATGGCAGGGTAATGTCCCTTAACTCGACAACCCTCCGTGACTGTCCTGTGGCTCTGACGAAGCAGATCGGTCCAACCAGGCCGCAATCCCGAATGACGACGTTGTATTTAGAAGGCGAACACTACATACCCAGCTCAATCCGATGATTCAGTTGACACTCTCCGTTACGATTTCCACTAGTTTACGTTCGTGTGAACGGTTAAAACACGGAAGAAAATATAACTCTTACTGGAAAAAAACGAATAAACTCTTTATGGCGTGTCAAAACTAAAGGTTAACTTGCTTCTTGCATGGAGAAAATACACTCGTTTTGAATCTGTTAACTCCCACTTGTTCTCAATCGGAGACTGAAACTATTCCGAGGTTTATCACGGACCCAAACTCTCCAAAAAAACTCAATCACTTGTCCGAGGACTAACTAAACGTCTGCGCCGCTGCTCCTCTTCAGCACAACTGCTTTTTTTAGTGATCCCGCGCTCACTTCTCAGGTACACAAAATGGCGGCGCCCGCGGCAAAAATCAAAATAAAAGTCTCAAACGCAAAATTATGTAGATCCTCTACACTGACAAGGAAGTTACAACGACACAACATGACTGTGACACTCTATCTATCCTCATTCATTTTTGCAGACAATATTATCGAGTCTATCCTCAATTTACTTTTCAGACTGTGAAGGTAAGAATGAAAAGAATTGCAGGGTGTCTTAATTCAGCCAAAACTTGTGAAATGCTTTTTAACCCGGGGTTAAATCCAGGGGTTGAATGTTGACAACACAGGGTTACACAGCTATAATCTAGAGTTAAATTCAGGGTTTGTATGGCAATAAAACGAGGTTAAATCCAGGATTTGAATGGCGATAACCCAGTGTTGAATCCAAGGTTTAAACACCGATAACCTGGGTTTAAATGGCTAAAATCCAGAGTTAAATCCCGGGTTTCAATGGCAATTATCCAGTGTTGTATCCAAGGTTTAAACACCGAGGTTAAATACAGGGTTTGAATCGCAATAACCCAACGTTACCCAACGTTGGACGCGATGTGCGATTGTTGACCTAGATTGTTGGCCTAGAGCCGCAACTGCTAGGCCTACACGTTTAGGCGCTACTGAGCTCTAAGAGCGGCTGGTCTCACAGCCAGCACTTTGCAGCTGGGGGGGGGGGGGGGTGTGGAAGCAATGAGCGTTTGTTGACGAGGGGGGGGGGGGGGGGGGGGGGTGTTTGGACGCGATGTGCGATTGTTGACGGGGGGGGGGGGATTGTTGAACGACACACGCCTACTCTCCACCAACGCTTCACTTCAGCACCACTGCCGCTTGCAGCCGCGACACAATGACATCACAGGGAAATGTAAAATGAAGGAGGTTTAATACAAGTTTGGCAAGTTATTTTTAGACCATAATTCCTTACAACTCTCCGCGCCTCCCCTTGCATGCTCTGCCACCCCCCAGGGGAGGCGCGCCCCACACTTTGAAAACCCCTGAGCATAGAGGGGAACAGCACTCAACGCTTGTGGCACAGCAAGGGGGTTCAGAGGAACCACTTTCTTACAAGCGGAGCTCACCGGAGCGGAGAGCCATAGTAGTCGGCCTGACAATGCTCGACAGCCAAGTCCAGTTCGGGAGTCAAGGGTGACTCCACTGCCCTTGCGCCGACCCGAGTCGTTTGGAACAGCAAGAACTGGGGTGCAGTACCACTTCGGTCAGAGAAGTAGGGCCAACCTCCCGAAGGGTACACTCTCAAGCTGAGAGGGCCAGAAACTCCTGTACTTCAAGAGTGCAGCGGGGGCTCACAGGGCGGAGGCCCGATCTCCTCAGAGAGGCCTGATGACACCAGAGGAGGCAACAATACTTTACCTTACCTACTACTCGCTAAAGGTCGCAGAGCGGAGCTTCATGAAGCGGAGGCCTCGGCAAAGAATACTCTCGTAACGAGAGGAAGCCTACAACGCCACGAAGAGGAGGATAGTCGTAGAGAGCTCAGAGAGCGAAGAAGTGCCCTCTCAGACCCCAGGCAGTGAGAAGGAGGCTTAAGAGAAGCCGACGACTTGCAGAAAGGGCCTGAGGGAACATAGGGGAGTGGGAGCTCACCTGCAAGAGGACAACTCTCAGAGAGAGAGGAGCAAGCCGCTCCACACCTACCCCTTTACTACAACTAGGCTCCTCAGGAGCTCAGACATCAAAACAACTTGAACACTCAGGAGCAACTAGAGGGGGTTTCTCCTAGAGAGCCATCGCCCCTAAACCAACTGAGTGGAGCTCCGGCGAGCAGGGAAGGCACACCGACTGGATTCTCAGGGCCCTCACACACTGCTCTATTGCTAGGGTCTAGTAAGCCGAGCACAGGAAACAGCAAGCAACGGTGCAGACCCTCCAAACCTGGATGGCTGCCCATGTTCACTCATGAACCGGGACGGTGCACCGAACGATTACAGAGAAAGGACAATGGCCCTCCCAAGGGCTGTGTCAGCATGCTGTTATCACACTGCACTCCAGGCCACTAGCGAGAGGACACGGAGGGAGTCATACCCCAGCCACAGCTTGGGGGAGCAAAGAATACAGTGAGTTACCAAACACACGGGAAGACTTAGCTCATCTCGCAAAGACCTAGCAGGTTGAGCTCAGCAGCGAGGGTGTTAGTCAACATGCTCCTTCTTACGCCACAGGTGGGGGCGAGGGGGCTCGACTTGAGCCGCCAACTCTAGCACACATCCATGTAGCCCGGGCGGAGCTCGGGGAACAGATGCCTCGCCGAAAGCAGGCGAACTCTACTTTATTAAAAGGAGGCCTTCCAACGCTCCCTGCGTAGCAAAGCTCTGGGGTGCAGGCCGAGCGCAACGGCCTCACCACACTCGGAACCCACAAGGAGGCCAAGGGGGCTCACACTTGGGAAAGCCAGCCGAGCAGAGCTAACGAGCGTCTACGCAAGCAAGAACTATAACTCCTGAACACCACGAGCAGAGGCCTACGACTCTGCTTTAAGAGGAGGCCTGACGACGCTCTGGGAAGCAAGCAGATGTAGCCTCAGCCACAGATGCCTCTAAGAAACCCCACGGGTGCCGGGTGCACAACGGAGCAGGGTCCCCAAAAAGGTGATAACTCTAAACGAGTGGAGGCCTACTAGTGCCTATCTAACTGCAGCATGGCCGGCTCAGGGAGCAAGGCTCAACACTCTCAGTGCGAGAGGATGCAGAGCACTATACTCCAGAGAATTTGTGAGGGCTTCTGTCTAGGAAGACCCAGAGCCTGGAACGCCACACAGACACACCGCGGAACGGGGCCCCCCCGGGAAGCTACTTTACCTCTACCGGGCGAAAGCCAGACCCCTCGCTGTCGTCGGGCGACCTGAGGCAGGCGGAGTGAAGGCCTCGGCCAAAAAAAACAATTTTTTACACCACAGGCTTAAGCGAGGGGGCCCAACCGCTCTCTCTCTCCCTTATTCAGACGGCAGGGCCGATCGAATCCCTCGCGCTTCCACAGCCGCTTCCCTCATGGGAAGGGAGCGCTCGTCATAACTGCCGGCAGCTCGTCATACGCGGTAGGCTGTGAGTGACAAACAGCCGAGATAAAAAACACTCTAATTAGTTCGCTGGCAAGCACCATCTGCTCGCAATTCACCCGTAAAACGGGACAACGCGAGCGCAGCCTCGCTATGCACACAAACAACCTCCTCGAAGGTTGGCGTGCAGACTCCTTACCTAAGCGCTTCAATTCCATCATAACACATATCTCGCATGTATCATCAGGTGCCCGAAATGCTGACACGTATGAATGCAACGAACATGGTTTTCCTCGCTGACCAACGTGGCAGACAATCGCTTAGATAAGCTGTCTCCCTGAAGATATGAAGAGGATGACTTATTGTTTGGGTGCTCCTTTATACCTGCAGCCACACCCGTGGTGACGTCATAGGCAGCTGCCAGCCATTGTCAAGTTCATTGGCGTGATTAGATAATTTGCTTCAGACACCTGTCACACCGAGGGTGTTTCCCCAAAGCGACCCCTAGGGGACGCAGCATAGAGTTCCCCTTCAAAAGGGAACCAGGGTTAAATCTAGGGTTTAAACACCGATAACCTGAGGTTAAATTAAGGGTTTGAATGGAATTAACCTGGGGTTAAATGGCTATAATCCAGAGTTAAATCCAGGGCTTGAATGCCGATAACCCCAGGGTTAAATCCAGGGTTTAAATAGCGATAACCTGATGTTAAATCCAGGGTTTGAATGACGATATCCCGGGGTTAAATAGCTATAACCCAGGGTAAAATCCAGGGTTTGAATAGCAATAACCCAGGGTTAAATCTAGGATTTGAATGGCGATAACCTGGGGTTAAATCCAGGGTTTAAACACTGATAACTATGAGGTTAAATACAGGATTTGAATGGCAATAACCCAAGGTTAAATTCAGGGTTTGAATGGCGATAACCTGGGGTTAAACGGCTATATTAAAGAGTTAAATCCAGGGTTTGAATGGGGATAACACAGTGTTAAATCCAGGTGTTTAATCACCGATAACCTGAGGTTAAACACAGGGTTTGAATTACAATAACCCAACGTTAAATCCAGGGTTTGAATGGCGATAACCCCAGGGTTACATCCAGGGTTTAAACACAGATAACCTGAGATTCAATTCAGGGTTTGAATAGAATTAACCTGGGGTTAAACAGCTATAATCCAGAGTAAAATCCAGGATTTGAATGGCCATAACCCTGGGTTAAATGGCAATTACCCGGGGTTAAACTGCTATAACCCGGGGTAAAATCCAGGGTTTGAATGCCAATAGCCCGGGGTTTAATAGCAATAACCCAGGGTTAAATCCAGGGTTTGAATGGCGATAACCTGGGGTTAAACAGCTATGATCCAGAGTTAAATCCATGGTTTAAACAGCGTTAACCCGAGGTTAAATACAGGGTCTAAACCAGGGGTGGGCAAACTACGGCCCGCGGGCCATATCCGGCCCGTTGGGCTTTTTAATCCGGCCCGCCGAACTTGCCGAACCTATATTAAACCTTCATTTTACATTTCCCTGTAATGTCACTTTGTCGCGGCTGCAAGCGGCAGTGGCGCTGAAAGTGTGGTGGAGAGTAGGCGTGTGTCGCAAACCCCTCTACACCCCCCTTTATAGCGTTAATTCTGTGCTAAAAAGGAACGAGCGCAAGAGCTACACGCGTAAATACGGGTACCCGCGAGCTCATTATAATCACTCTCGCGCGCGTGACATCTAATCTGCGCGCGCGCGAACATTCGCCCGCTCTCAACTGCTGTTTTTGCTCGCGCGAGCAATTTTATTTTTGTCAGTCGTGGGGCGGAGCTTGCTCTTGTAACATCAAATGTCATTGGTTAGTTCCCTTTTTTCCAGAGGTCAGTAGATTGGACGCCTGTGATTGTCAATCTAGAGCTGAGGCAAAGATATGATTCAGTCACATTGCATATTATGTTTTTTCTGTCGATTAAATTGTATTAATATTGTTTTGTTGTAATTCCACGTGTCCCAGTCGAGTGATTTAAGACCAAACTATCCGTTGTTTTCACGTGACGTCATCGAAACTTGCGTACCGGCATATCCGCCATTTTGATTCCCTATGCAAAGCAACGACAAAGCTTGTATATTCAAAACTTATGCTCACAAATGCCTATCTGTGGAATTTTTGGATGTTCAAATAGGCCAGGAGTAAGTACAGATGTAAGATTTTTTAAACTTCCAAAAGTGATAACTGGACAATGTGAAAGAACACGAATTTTGTCAGAAGAAAGGCGACGTGTATGGAAAGCTGTGATCACAGGGCTGACATTCAGACTGAAGAAAAATGGAATAGGACGATCATATGCTCTAAACATTTTGTAGGGGGTAAGTTTAAATGTATTGACAATATTTAATATGTTTAGAAGCTGCAATTTATACCAAAAGTAAAAATGTGTTACAGTCGACAGACAATAACCCACCCACTTTGTCCTAATTAGTAACTTTCCCCAAAATGCCTTCGTAACTCAATAAACTTAACCTTTAGCAGTATTTGACATTCCTTTACCTGTTGTTTATTGTTATAAATTGGAAACATATTCAACAATTAAAATAATACAAGTTAAATTCAACCAATTTGTCTAACGTCCTTTATATTGAAATTCGATTCAGCAGTTAAAATAACACCTAACGTTATATTTTATATCTCCTTTTTAGGCGTTAAAGACACAGAGCAGTGATGAAAACACTATTGTTCATGTTAATTCAGTCCATGGAGACGTTCATGAATGTGAAAGTACAGAGCGTTCTAAAACTGCGGTAACTTGTCCTCATTACACCGCTTGTATCCATAAACACAACAGAAGTCACTTATGTTAATTGTTTTTGATTTACAATCTACAAATATGTAGTATTAGAGTAATAAAGAGTATGATAACAAGTAAAATTAGCGACGATCGTCAATAAGATATACGAGTTGACACTGACAGTAGGGAATCAAAATGGCGGTGCGCAGTGCATGGTGGGTAACTACGCAGGTTTTGTGACGTCCGTGAAAACAACGGATACTTTATACAGGTTTTCTAGGATTTATTATAAGTAAATGCACAGGTACGTTCTTCTGAAAAGTTGTATGCTGTCAACGTTATGTTGTTATTTGCTTTATTCAAGAACATGACCTGCAAATACAAGAGGAAATATAGTGTACGTTAGAATAAAATGTACATGACACTTAGAGCTCATACACCAGCTTTGAAGTCAATAAATATTTTAAATTGAGGGAAGTATATCCTGCCTTTGCTCTGGTCATGTCCCTATATATATTTCCCTCAGTTATTTTCATGCTTCTGTTGTCATATTTTATCTTTCATTCAATAAAACAGTATGTATTTAGTGTTCCTTCATCAGGGCTCAGAAGAACAAACACAGTAGTGTTTTTCAGGTAGAACCAGCAATTACTCTCAGTAATCCCCCCCCCCCCCCGTCAACAATCCCGGCCCCTCTGTCAATTTTAAGAAACCAATGTGGCCCGCGAGACAAATAGTTTGCCCACCCCTGGTCTAAACAGTGATAACCCAGGGTTAAATCCAGGGTTTGAATGGCGATAACCCGGGGTTAAATGGCTATAACCTGGGCTTAAATCAAGTGCTTGAATGGCGATAACCCGGGGTCAAATCCAGGGTTTGAATGGCAATAATCTGGGGTAAAATCCAGAGTTTGAATGCCAATAAATCTAGATTTTGAACGGGGGTTAAGCACAGTGTATTAATCATAACACAAAGGGCTAAAAACACCAAGTCAAGGGTTTTGCAGTGTTTTCTTTGAAGCATCTGAACAAAAAACGAATGACATTCTATAGTTTAGAATTCACTGCATTGTAGGTTACATGCAATGCATAACTAATTAAAACCCATCAACATGCATATTTGAAGTCTAAAATCAGAACTGGGCTTTGACAGTCACAGTGCTCCCGCATTATTTTGATCCTAATCCATGCATGCTTGTTCATAATATCAATGGACTATTTCAACATGAAAACTACTGCTATCCAAATTAAAGAGAAGTGAAGATGATTCAGGTTGTGTTATTGCACTTTAGTGTATACATGCCTCAGTCCCAATAAGAATTATATCTATGGAAAGCTTGAAATGTGCAAAGTTTATGAACCAAATCAAATCCTTATTAAACCAATGAGCATTAGTTTAAACTTTATTACACGGTTCTAATTTTGTTGAGAAGTTTCTATATGTTCCATCATAAGGGTTTGATGTTGGGTGAACCGAGTAAACCATAAACTTGTCCTCACTAAAGATAGAGCGCTTGAGTTTCTTGTGTTTGACTCCCGCATAGACGGGGCCCCTCGGCTCATTCCAGCAGACGCACGCACCCCAGACTCAGGGCCATGCTGAGATACAAGATGAAGAACTGTTTGGATATGAGCTTTGACCATTTGGGACTTCCTCTAATGTCCTAACAGATGGTTTCCTTATAGTTTTCCAGGGTGGGCTTCAAAAGACGCCAGCCGCAGGCGGTGGAAAGCGAACCCGTGACCTTGAAGTCAGGGAGTGGCAGAATAGAAAAATATCAAAAGCGTTTTTTAGCTGCCAGACGTCTTGGAGGGAGAGATCCATTGCGTTCGGTGACATTGCAGCTCTTTAGCAGAACGTTTTGATGGCTAAACTGGCCGTGCACAGAAAGCGATTGCGACGTGTCCTGGGATGCCCTGCCGTTTTCAACTTATAGTAATAAGTTGCAATGAAGCAGGGAATACCTTCTCTCACCCAAAGTAAACATGCTGGCTTCCCATAGCACTCTGAATGTTCCTGTTGTAAATATGGCAGTGTAGAAACGCTTCATTGTAGCTGCAAATCCTCCTGGCATCATAAAAGAAACTTTACGGCACTATTTGTGCCGTTCCAATTCAGACTAATGGGAACCTCACGCATGTCTCTGATCTGCCAAGTGTGTGCTGAGTTATGTAAAGCTTGTTCAATGTATTTCACCTGGTGGTTCCTGTTCCCTGGTGTCTGGTTCTTCGATCTGGCCGACAGAGACTCAACGGACCCACAGCGACGTGTCCCCGGTTGACATTGAATAATAAAGCAGATGTTTGCCAAGGTGATCTGCGCATTGCAAATATTGCCATCAGCATACAGTGAGAAGTTGCCAAATTGGTTCATTATAGCAGCGTTTCAATGAAAGTCTATTAAATTACTATTCAAATAATCTTGTTTACACACTGGGATATGCACCAAAAATGTTACCTCGAATAACATCGAGGAGCTTAATCAGAAACAAAATGTGTGATTGTATGCATGCATTTACACGTTTGGCTTCAGAGAACAGAAATCCTGCCAGATCGTGTGAGGTTTGACATTTAACATTTCATATTATACATTGTTTTTAAAAATAGGCCGTTTTCAGAAACATTTGTTTGAGGTTCAGTAATGATTGGCGGTCTGTATGTTGTGTAGGAGGGAAGACAGGCTTTAGATGTTCAATATCATGCTGATTTTCTGTCTTAACCCTGGAGAGCCTGATGAATTACAGTTATTAAAATTGATATTAAAACTCTTGCTATTAATATCATAACAGGTTACGTAACAAAATCACAAAATGTACACAAAGAGCACACAAAACAAGTGTTTCATCTTAACGTTTCATTCACTGTAACTGTGTTTCATAAAGCTCTTCTCGTTCAATTACTGATCTTAATGGTTAATCAATAAATAATTTATACATATTGATTGTATAGACATAGTTTCTATAGAATTTCAGATATGGATAATCACATGTAATGAATTGATTTTGCATAAGTGAGTGTGTGTGTGTCTGTTTGTGCGTGCGTGCGTACGTACGTACGTGCATGCGTATATGTGTGTGTGTCTGTAGGTGCGTGCATGCGTGTGTGTGTGTGTGTGTGTGTGTGTGTGTATGAGTGAGAGTGAGTGTGTGTGTGTGAGTGAATGTTTGCGTGTGAGAGTGAGAGTGATTGTGAGTGAGTGTGTGTGCGTGTGTGTTTTTCTGTGTGAGTGAGAATGTGTGTGTGTGAGAGTGAGTGTGTGTGTGTGTGTGTGTGTGTGTGCATGTTTGTGTGTGTGTGTGCGTGTGTGTGTGTGTGTGTGTCTGTGTGTGTGTCTGTGGGTGCGTGTGTATGTGTGTGTGTGTGTGAGAGAGAGACAGAGAGAGAGAGAGAGAGATAAATAGAGAGAGAGAAATCGAGAGAGAGAGATAGAGAGATAGATAGAGATAGAGAGAGAGATAGAGAGAGAGAGGTTTGTCGTAGGACGTAGGTGAACATAGATCAGGGAGACAAACGGCATTACAGTAAAATGAAAGAGGATATACTGTTGTGTTTCGGTGATTAAACCAAATGTTCTCACATATGATTTATTGAACCTTTAAACAAAATGTAAAAAAAGAAAAAATGTTTTAAAAAAAACGTTAGCATATGTATTTGTTTTGTTGAGGATCATGTAACCATCAGGATCATGTAACCATCAGGCTGTTATGGCTCATATTTTCTGATATAGTGAAAATATTAAGAAAAAAACTTGAAAGAAAGAAACTAATTTGAAATTTGCTACAAATGCTAATATTTATATGGACAAAACACAAGATTGTAATTCAATGAGATGTTATAACAGAACAGCAGAAACTCTTTAAAGTAAAAAGTTAAATAAAAATAAAAATAATATTTAAATGCAGTTTTATGATCAAATCTAGTAGTTTTAAGCTTATAATGCAATGCAGCTCAAAGATGAATGACAGATGAAGAAATAAAGCTGCTGATCATATTTGATGCTGGTGATTTTGATAATAAATGTGGTCTGGATAATCAAGCAAACATGAGCTGCTTCAGTCCAGCTGAAATATCACTAACAATATTGAAGTTATTCTGTTTCCTGGATGAAAATCAGGGCGGATTTGAGCAGAAACACACTGAAGGTTTTTACAACGACACTAAAACACTTTTACACGTGAAACATCAACCAGACGCACTGAAGCAGAGAGAGAGCAGCAGCATTATCAGCCGCGTTTTCATCATTCAGTGCATTAAATCAAATATGATAGAGGGTTAAGATGTGTTCTGTTACATATTACATGTTACACACAGTTTAAACAACATAAATTCAATACATAAATACAATAAAAACTGGCATGTATCACACAAGCAAGCTGAAATCTGTCATTGCCATGTTCTGGAAACAGCAGTAGATGTCAGTGTTTCATCACAGTCTGCATAATCAAGGATTTCTAGCTTCAAGTCTTTCCTTAAACAAAGTGGGAATAGTGGGAAACATGATATGTGTAAAATGAACATGCATGGATCAGCCGTCACTTATGAAAAACTAATTCCAATCCCAGCTTACACTGTAAAAAATACCATGATCAATAATATAATTTTACATTGCTTTAACTTTGTAAAGTAAGCAGATTTGAAAAATGTAGGTAGCATTATTTAGAGAGTATAATTAGTGTCTGCTTACTTTACAAAGTATATAAGTTTTAATACAATATAGTATTAAATAATAATATTTTTCCTATTATAACCACTCAAACAGTGAGATATAATAATAGAAGTCAGATGGTAATGTGCATATAACCTTTTTATTCACGTGTCGCGCAGAAAACAATGCGCTTCCTCAGAGTGTTATTGTGCACACATCATGACCGTTTGAGGATGCGTTCACACTGCGATCCTCATGAATGTGCGTAAACCTACTCCTGCAATAACCTTTCCTCATACTTCCAGCCTGAACCGCCATGTTTGCATGCATTTCATCCCACGCTCACTGGGTGATGCTGGTGCTGCGAACCCATTATCTCTAAGCAAAGAGTTATGTTGACGTCACCAAAACACAACATTGCGGCATGTGAGAAGGAGCCAGTTATTGCATCTTATTTTTGGCACAGTGCATGCTGTAGTCAGGAATAGAGTGTGTCGGAGCAGAGCAGACCCGGTGCTTCTGTAATCATGAACCAGGTCTGGGCTGATCCAGCACCATATCAAGGACTCTCCGCATGCGACACTTCAGGGAGTCTGTCAGATTGCACAAGCGCTCTCGCCACTCCTGGCCTGAATTCATCCCTGTTTTCCTCTTATATAACCGGCTCGGAGCGACATCAAGCTGCTCCGAAAATCCACTGCCCGTGTTACTCCAATTACGCAATCGGCTCTGAAGTTCACACACAGGATGCACGGAAAGTGTTCTGTCGCATGACCTCTGACCTCTGCAGGGCCACTGTGAGGTTTAATTCTGCCATCTGATCTCACGCTTGTTTTTCTGCACCTGCCATAAAAACCCTAAACAAGCATAAAACAACATGTGTTTACCTGAGGGGGGGGGGGGGGGGGGATTTTCCACTGGGTAAACTATCAGTTTAAGCTTTTTAGTTTTTCATCAGCATAATTCAAAACAAGTTTAGAAACAAGATTTATGGCTAAAACAAGGAAAAGCAAACTTTATTAAATATGAATTATCTGAAAACAAGTCATGATATTTGACATTAATTAGTGCTGTCAAATCGATTAATCACATCTAATATAAACTCTTATAAACTCTAATATAAACTCTATAATAATATATATACACACATACATTATAGAAACACAAACCTTCATGTTATGTGCAATTAGTCACGATTAATCGATTTGACAACACTAATATTCATATAAAACATTATGAAACTTTATTTTTTTTTTATAAAAAACTACAAAAAACATGTTTAAAGCATAAAGCAAATCAAGTTTAGTGATATTGACTAAGAAAAGAATACATTTTGTCAGTGGGGTATAAACAACTGTTCAATATCTGAACACTTGAAACATGAAAACTCTTAACTTTTGTAAAATATATGAATTGTATTCGTCGTGGTTTGTCCTTCTGATCATAAACTTCTCATTTGATGAGATTGTTACAGTTCTGTCTACTTCATGTCGTCTCCCAGTGTGTTTCCACTCACCTGTCTCGTCATCATCACCTCATTGGTCTTGTCACCTGTGTCTCGTTCCCTCAATCAAGCCTTGTGTATTTAAACCCTGTGTTTCCTTCAGTGTCTGTCTGTCGATGTTAATGTTTGCTGTCGTGAGTCCTGTTGGGCTGTTATCTTGTTTAGCACAAGATGTGCCCTTTTATTTGTATTTCTAAAGTGTTTGTTTGAGTTTATTATTGTTATTAGAGTTTTTCAGTTCATCCTCCTCCTGCACAACGCCGTAACAGAGAAACGACTGAAGTCATACAGATGGTAAAACACACACAGATAATATAATGCTGTTAATTACTTTTCACATGAGAACAAAAAACACAAATTTGTGTTTCAACACAATTTCTCTAGTAAAAAGGTATTTTGTTTTAGAGATATTTGTCATGGAAAATAACCATTTTGATTAAGACAAGAGTCAGAATTGGGTTTATTACCTATAATATATAGCAAGTATTTCTGCACTCTGAAAAATTTTATTGTTTACTGGGATCGATAGTTTTATAAAGAACCTTTAACATCCATGCAATCTTTCCATTGCACAAAAAGTCCTTTATAATGGAAAACAGTTATTTAGAAATGTTAAATGTTCTTCACACTGGTTCTTCTGGCTAGTTTGACTCTTTTGCAAGAAAGATTTGGCACAATCGCATAGTTCCACTCCGCCAGGACAGTCCAGCCACCAAAACCAAGTATCACTGAGCAAAGCAAGCGTCGTTGGACAAAAACTAATAATTGTCTTCAATGATGGATGATGACGTGTGTAGGACAATTAACATGATTCGTTCGTTGTTTTAAAAGCAGCTTGTCTTATTTTTTCAGGATGCGTATGTTATTGCTACATCCACCCGCTGAAAGTCCCTTGGTTTCCTCTTGAACCCTCTGTTATCTCATCACAAACTTCCTTTCTCATAACTGTCTGTCCGGACTCATTATGTGTCATTAGGTTCAGCTGTCTCTTATTATCTTGGTAACGCCCGCCTTTATAAGCCCTGTGTTTTCACTCGTTCATTGCGAAGTCTTGTATGTTCTTACTCTGCATTTATGAGTGTTATCCTGGTTTTCTGTCTTGGTTTCTTTTGATTCTGGATGATCCTTTCTGCCTGAGTTTCTTGCGCTGTTGCTCATGTGGATTGTTTGCCCGCCTATTCGACCCATTCCCTCTTATATGGATTACGATTCTGGATTATCCTTATAAAGCTGCATTTGGATCTTTAACCCAACTCTCCACAAGGCCATTTTTTGCTGCCAGTTAGAAGAAAACACAGCCATGGAAACAAGCAAGTGAACTGGGTCAGAGATCGCAGATTCTACCCGTCCCAGTAAACCTCGGCATCCATCGAAAAAGCTCTAAGACCAGAGTCTTATTAAAGCAAAGATAAATCAACTCATCATGTCTCGCCGCTTCCACTTTCAGTTGCGCTCGTTCCTGTTTACCGTTCTCAATCTGGCAACCCGTGTGTGCGTTCAGTCACTAGCTGTCAATATCACACACTGCACCTTTAAAACTCATTTAATTTAGCTGCTTTATTGTTTGCCTTTTAATTTGTTTCCATTTCAGTTTTAATTTTTGGTGTAGCTAAGCTTGTTACAAACTGATTTCCCAAGTACATTCTCATGGCCTCAATTCCATGTAACGAAAGAGAAAGTCTGCCAGGAGCTTCCAGGGAGAGACACGACTTACAAGAGCTGCTTTGAAGTCCAAATCACTTACTCATTTACCAGGTGTACCGTCACTCTGTGTGAAAACTGGTTAAAGAGAGGAGAAGACAGATAGGATTGTTAGCAAGCCTGCATCATTTACAGCAGTTTCTTGAGCTGAAGACCCAGAAATACGTCAAAAAAATATTTAGCGTCAGGTTAAGTGAATGTTTTGGGAACATTTCACTGTATCATTCGCCAAACATTGTGGAAACGTTACATTGGGTCATTCTTCAAACATTATGGGAACGTTACATTGTATCAGTCTCCAAACATTATGGGAGTGTCACATTGTAACATTCACAAAACATTATGGGAACGTTACATTGTATCATTCGCAAAACATTAAGGGAACGTTACATTGTGTCAGTCTCCAAACATTATGGGAACGTTACATTGGGTCAGTCTCCAAACATTATGGGAACGTTACATTGTATCATTCGCAAAACATTATGGGAGCGGTACATCGTATCATTTGCAAAACATTATGGGAACGTTACATTGTGTCAGTCTCCAAACATTCTGGAAACGTTACATTGTATCATTCGGAAAACATTATGGGAACGTTTCATTGTATCATTCGGAAAACATTATGGGAACGTTACATTGTGTCAGTCTCCAAACATTATGGGAACGTTACATTGTATCATTTGAAAAACATTATGGGAATGTTTCATTGTATCACTCTGAAAACATTATGGGAACGTTACATTGTGTCAGTCTCCAAACATTATGGGAACGTTACATTGTATCATTCGGAAAACATTATGGGAACGTTTCATTGTATTATTCTCCAAACATTATGGGAACGTAACATTGTATAATTCGGAAAACATTATGGGAACGTTACATTGTGTCATGCTTCAAACAATATGGGAACGTTAGTATTGAATGTTCTCTGAACGTTCTGAAACAAACTGTAACACGTTAGACAAACATCCAACTGTGCTTGCGTTTTGAGAACATTATTAAAGACCAGATAACTTTGAACAAACTTTCTATTAACGTTACTGGAAGAACGTTTGTTAATAACTTTAAGAGAATGTTCGCTAACGTTGCTTTTCTTCCCTTCTCCTGTTGTTATTCATATCATTCTTCAGTGATTCAGTTCAAAGGGAATCAATTATGAAAGAAATGCAATTCGGTTAATAGATCTGTAGAATACAGTGTAATTTTAGTTCATTATGAAAAAATTGTAAGAGAGGTCATTTTCAGTAAAAAAAAAATGTGAGATAGATTTGATGAATATTTCTAAGTCATGTGAAAGCGGGAGGTTCCTCTGTTGGTCTGACAGTAGTTCAGAGACTATGTTAACACTGGCTTTCTGATCGTTGGATCAGAAACAGGCGTTTCATTTGCAGTGCTGTGATCTTCGTGCAGATTTGAGAGAATGTGGAACGCTGGTTTAGCTCCAAATGTTATTTCAGATGATCAATAAAGCCGGTTTTCATCTCCAAGTGCAGAATAAGCATTTGATAACACAAGAGCTGGGTCATTCTCATTATGCAGCACAATTTGAAAAGCTGATATGCTTGTGTTGTAGTTTGGGAAGCATTTATATAAAAGGGCTTATCAGGCTTTCAGAAATATGTTCTGGTCAAACTCATGCACAAAGTCACCATGATATCAAAATGAACTATTTTTATCTAATACTGCAGTATTTATTAAAAACAGGTTGTTTTTTTTGTTCAAGTCTTCCAATCCTGAATGAGAATAACAGCATCCACTCTGATGATGAGGGCGGGGCAATAACCTGTCAATCACATGACTTCCACCACAACAATCCAATCAAAATCAAACCCCGCCCACATTAGTTTTTGTTTGTGAAGCGATTCCCTCCATATGCAGAACAATATAGGAGGAAAGACGAGTGCAACATCCCTTTCATGCCAACTTTAAATTTATTTGTAACTTTGTTTATACGGTGGCAAGAAAATATACTCTGACATTTTGAAATCATACACCAATTGGAATTTAATTTAACAGGATAAATTTTTTGAAGTGACAAAACATCACAGAACTCATCCATCCTGACACACTACTCAAAACTATCCTGGATAATGGAACTGGCTTTTTATGCTAAATATGGACAGCATGGCACATCAATAATCAATTATTAAGATCATTAAATTACATCATATATCATATATATATATATATATATATATATATATATATATATATATATATATATATATACTTTTTTTTGTCATTAACTTTGGTCTTAATTATCATATAGTACAATTAAGAAAAATAATCATAGATTAATAAAGTAATAATTGTCAGGTTAAGCTGAATTTTCATTTGATCTATTATTAATGATTCTACTTTTATCAATGTTTAGCTTTTTCCAGGATTCTTTGATGTATAGAAAGTTCAAAAGAACAGGATTTACATTTTTAGAACACTATAAATGTCTTGACTTTTGATAAATTTTATGCACTCTTGCTGAATAAATTTATTAATTTGTGATATTACTTGTTACCCTTAACTTGTGTAAAGTGTATTATGGTTTCCAGAAAAATATGAAGCAGCAAAACTGTTTTTTTGCAATCAATCTGATAATGTTTGATTAAAAGAACTAAAATAAGACACTCATGGAATATTCTTTAATAAACTGTAATAAAACAAGAAGAATGATTCCATTAATTTCAACACAAAATAGCTAATAGGCTGTTATCACGTCTTGCTCAGAGATCATCTTGCTCAGATGAAGTGCATGCATCTAATCGGTTGGCTTTCTCTGGTTATTTGTAGAGAACTGGCCCGGACGTAAGATGCTGTCCCAGTCGCTACCGCTGCTGAACCCCAGCCAGGAAAAATGTGCCTCAGTACATTGTGTACAATCCAGACTTCAGTCCTCGCAGAGACACAGAAGTCAGCTGGAAATGTGCAGCGACACCAGAGCTCTTACCCAGAGGAGAGAGAGATGCAAGCAAAGCAACGAGAAGATGAGGGACAAACCTGAAACAGGCAAACTCTGTCCCGAACACTTTTGTCATGCAGCTCTGTATAGAAAACTCACAGATATTAACAGTCACAGCCATCAATTATGACACGAGTGACTGAATGTTCTGTGCATGAAAAATAGACTAAGTGCCAAGATTTTTACTGTAAACTAGAAAAGGAGACTTTATTTAAAGCACATTTCATGCACAGTGGTAATACAAAGTGTTTCACACCCAGAAAAAAAAGCAATCATAAAAAGGTTTGGTAGCAATATATTTTACAGTATCCTTGTTGCACGTGTAAATTATGCATAATTAAATGCAACTAATCTGAAAAACAAACCTAAATCCTAACCACAACCCTAGAGGAAGTACATCTTAATAAAAGTGACTCAGTACATAAATAGACCTTTAAATGAAGTGTAATATAACTAACAAGAAAAAGGTAACACTTTACAGCTGTTGTACTTTTACAGCATTTATTAATCGTTGTTAATATTAATTAATAAAAATATTCACGATAGTTCTCAGTGCATTTCCGAACTAATGCATTTTGATGTGCGCGTAATTTATATACACGCGCGCACAGAGAAACACACATATAATATGTATATATACATACATGCATTATATAAACACAAGCGTTTATGTTAGATGTTGCACTCGATTTGATAGCACTAATATTAGCAGATACAACTGAAAATGCATTAGTAAATGTACAAACTGAAATGCTATAGAAGTATTGTGTACTGTTAGTTCAGTTAATGTAGTTAGCAAATGATAACTTATTGTAAAGATTAGTAAAATGGAATTGAATAAATTAGTTAAAAAGAAATTATTTTTCAAACTGGTTAATGATGAATAGAACGAACGTGTTGTGACGAAAGAACATGTGTTGCTGTCGTGGCGCAGGCGATGCGAGACAAAAACAACAAAGGTAATCCAACCGGAGTCAAAAATCAACATAACAGCTTCACAAACATAAAGACAATACTGGACACTGAGTAGAACTGAACCGATGGCTTAAATACACTGGAGAAAATGTGCTGAACAAGACACAGATGCGCATAGCAATCAGTTACCATAGCAACAATGAACTGAAATGAACATGGGATAAACACAGAAGGGAAATAACAGACAGAAACAGACTCTGTGAACAATCAACTGAAGTTGTCACTTTGTTGTGGTAAAGAACAAGCTTACGGCTTTATTCTTTCCTATTTATTGGGAAAATCTCATTAAGCCCAACATGATATTTAGCTGGATTCTACATTCTGGAGTTTATACATTCTGTGTATAAAAGATACAATACTCTTCAAATGATTATTTGTATTTTGCTCTACTTTGATGACAAGATAAGGCATGTGATGTGTCAATTGTTAACTAGGAGTCTCACGTTTACAATGATTTTGTTATTTATTGTTACATTAAAATCACATTATTTTGAACATGAAGGAAATTTTACGGCTCATTCAGTCAAATTGACAGATTTTAAAGATTATTTTTAGTGCAACCTTGTGATTTGAAATGAATTGTTTCTGTATTTTTGAATGGAAATTTCTCAAAGCAGGAGGAAAAAGATGGATAAATACATTAAACAAGAATAACGAGACACAGGTGTAACAAATCAACAACCATGTCAACAGATGAACAAACACAGGAAACTGAGCTGGGAAGAGAGCAAAACTACCAACAACCCAAACAAACTCAGACCCAAAACTGTTGTAACAATTTAAACTTCCTCAAAGTGTTATGCTGATAGTCTACAATTAATAAGTTAATAATGAAAATGTGTGGTTTCAAGCATTTGCACCAGCGTTTATTCAAACATTGGCGTCCAATGATTTAACCAGGTATTTTGGTTTGCATCTCAGAGAGTGTTAGAGTGGGTTTTGTGGCCACTCGCGTGTTCACTGAAGGCATTAAGGCAAACACACACCCAGGGACGAATGCAGCTGATATGGATGACTCACTCGCCCTTTGTCTCTCTCTCTCTCTCTCCTCTATTTCGGGAGTTTATCTCCAGGCTTTTAGTCCAGCAGCCAAAAAAAGAGGGTGACGTGGTGTTGGGGTGCCTGGAGTCAATTAAGCCTTAGATGTTCTGCATCTTCAGAGGGAGGCGTATGCTCAGCATTTTGGCCTTACTGCTTTCAATTTATGTGCATTTGTGTTTATCGATTATAGAGCATCACCCCCAACTGCCTGTGATACGGTGTATTTATCAAGTATGCACCAATATATCAACAAATAATTTGTATGGACCGAAAAACAGATATTTTCACTTACTTTTGATCATCGGGCGATTGTTTAAAAATGGGCAATGTGGTCAGGGCCGATTATTTTTACATGCGGCAGACACTTTTATCCAAAGCAACTTGCATTGCATTCAAGAAACATTTTGACATTCTAATCAGTTCTTGCTTTCCCTGGGAATCGAACCCATGACCTTGATGTTATTAGCACCAATGCTGTAATGGTTGAGCTACAGAAAAGCTAGTAGTTAGTTAGTAATCTATGAAATACACAAGTGAGCAGTAAATAAGCTTCTAATTATATACTGTATGTATGAGTGAATAAATTTGCCATGAAAACAAGCATTTATGAAAACTACCTTGTGTGCAACTGAGTAGTACACAAACGTTTTAGTTATTATTTGAGTTATTATATCTGAAAATAAACATCAGAT